>JAKSZT010054466.1:7820663-7886526 GCA_026826555.1 Tolypeutes matacus | reverse complement strand
ACTCCATCTCTACCCCTCTATTTCCTCCTTGGCTCCTCCCATCTTCCCAATCTTTTGTCTTATTTTCTGAAGGAAAATGGCTGTAAAATGGCTGTCAGATAGGACTGATAAGATACTCATGGGTGCAATCTCAATGTCCAACCCTTGGCCCCCACCTAGATTAGGTTAGCTTTCTAGCATAAATACTCACAGACCCATGTTTTTCTTCACAGCACTCATCACAATTGTAATCCATTACTTGCATAATTACTTATCTTTTCTACTAGAGTTAAACTCCATGAAAACAAGAATCATAAATATCTTATTATTTATCATATCCAGATCCTATCATAGTATCTAATACAGATGGAAAGAATGAAGGAATGATGTAATATTCTAAATCCTTTGTTGTCATTTCAACAATTTTCACAGCATCTTCACCAGGAGTAAATTCCATCTCCAGAAACCACTTTCTTTGCTCATTCATAAGAAGCAATTCCTCATCCATTCAAGTTTTATCATGACATTGCAGCAATTCAGCCACATCTTCAGGCTCCACTTCTAATTCTAGTTCTCTTATTAATTCTACCACATCTGCAGTTACTTCCTCCACAGACGTCTTGAACCCTTCAAAGTCATCCTCGAGGTTTCTTCCAAACTCATGTTAATGTTGATATTTTGACCTCCTTCCATGAATCATGAGTGTTCTTTTTTTCACATTAAAACTTGTTTGTGATAAAATGTACATTTTAACCATTTTAAGTGTATAATTCTGTGAAACTAATTATATTGATGAGCGTTCTTAATGACACCTAGAATGATGAATCCTTTCCAGAAGGTTTTCAATTTATTTTGCCTACATCCATCAGAGGAATCATTATCTATGGCAGCCTTACCAATGTATTTCTTAAATAATAAGGCTTGAAAGTCAAAATGACTCCTTGATCCAAGTGCTGCAGAATGGATGTTGTGTTAGCAGACACAAATACATTAAACTCATTGTCCATCTCCATCATTGCTCTTGGGTGACCAGGTCAATGAGCAGTCATATTTTGAAAGGAATCTTTTTTTCTGAGCAATAGGTCTCAACAGTAGGCTTACAATATTCAGTAAACCATGTTGTAAACAGATGTGCTGTCATCCAGCCTTTGTTTTTCCATTTATAGAGCACAGGCAGAGTAGATTTAGCATAATTCTTAGGTTCAATATTGTTGTTTCTCAGGGAGTAGGGAGGCCTAAGAAGAGGGAGAGAGATGCAATGGCCAGTCGGTGGAGCTGTCAGAACACACACATTTGTTGATTAAGTTCACCATCTTATATGGGTGTGGTTTGTGATACTCCAAAACAATTACAATAGTAACATCAAAGATCACTGATCAAAAATTACTGTAACAGAATAATAATGAAAAAGTTTGAAATATTGCAAGAATTACCAAAACGTGACACAGAGACATGAAGTGAGCACATGAACATGGAAAATGGCACTGATAGACTTGCTCAACTCAGGGTTGCCATAAACCTTCAATTTGCAAAAAAACAAAAAAACATAATATCTTCAAATAGCAATAAAGTCAAGTGCAATAAAATGAGGTATTCCCATATACTTATTATGAGTCAGAATCCAGTTTTTTAATTCTTCTTTTACATATACATTAGTATAATTTTTCATAAATGTGATCATATTAGGGTTGTTTTTAGTGCAGCTTTAAGAATTTTCTTTTCCTATTTTGATTTTTTCTCTTTCTCCCCCTCCTCCCACCATCATTACCCATGTGAACTACCTAGGATATATATCCTTTGATAGTTCTCTTCATGCTTATACAACCATATATAAACATTTGCATAGATTTAATCATACATAGTGAGGGGCTGCATTTTTGTTTTATAAAAATGAAATGATATTTTTACAGATTTTCCTGTATCTTGCTTTTCTCATGCAACAATAACTTATGGAAATCTCTTCCAGTCACTGGCTAGGGATCCAATGCTTTTTATTTAATGATTGCATAATATTACATGAGATGAATGTACTATAATTTATTCAACCATTCTCCTAATGACAGGCATCCATTTTTTCCCAATTTTTGCCATTACACATGTGCTGTAATAAATACTCCTGAACATTTAAGACCCAAGCTTTTCATTTGCAGAGACATATTCTCAGAGGTGAGATTTGCTGGGTTGATGGGTATATGTACTTTTAATTTACATATATTTTTTCAAAATTATAACAATTCACATTTCCATCAGCAGAATGTAAGAATACCTTTTTTTTCCATGCCCACCACCAATTGGCATTCCATACACTGAAGGCATATACCAGTAGATTTGAAGAAGGAGAATAAAGAATTAGAAGACAGAGCTTCCACAATCAAATAGACAGAAAACTACAACTAATATAACTTATGGTCTATAGCTAACAGTAATATTTTAATATTTTTGCAACAATGGCAAAGAAGGTACTATATCAGTGCAAAGGGTCAACAATAGGGGGTATAAGAGGGTATGGTATTTTCCTTCTTGGAGCTATGAAAATGTGCTAAAATTGACTGAGATGATGACAGCACAACTTTGGTGACACCGAGGGCCACCGTGTGCCACTTTGGATAGATTGTACAAGGCATGGGACTATATAACATAGTGAACCTCATGGCAGATGGTGGACTGTGGTTAACAGTACAAATATGTGAACATTATCACATAAACTATAACAAATATACAACGCTCTTACATGATTTAATAAAAGGGCGTTTTGCAGGAAAAGTACAACAAATGTAAACTATGTGCTATAGTTAGCAGTAATATTTTAATGGTGTTCTTTCTTCATTTGTAACAAATGTTCCACAACAATGCAAGGTGTTAGTGGTGGGGTGATATGTGGGAATCCTGTATGGTTTGCATGACTGTTTTGTAAACTCACAACTTCTCTCTTGAAAAAAATATACATGGAATTTGGGGGGGAAAAAAATTAAAGAAAAAAAAAAAAACACAAAACAGTCTACCACAGAGGCAGAGAGAGATTCCATACCACGAGGAGAAAAGATTTGAGCTGCTGCCTTGAAGATTGGAATGATCCAGTCACAAGCTAAGGACTGCTGGTAGCCATCAGAAGCTGAACTGGCAAAGAATGAGTTCTCCCCTTAAGCCTCCAGAGGGAGTGCAGCCTGCCAACCCCTTGATTTCAGTCCAGTGAAATGATTTCAGACTTATGGCCTCCAGAGCTGTTAGAAAATAAATTTCTGCTGTTTCAAGCTAAGAAAAAAATAATTGCCATTCTGGTAGGTGTAATGCTATTTCATTGTTACTTTAATTTGCATTCTCTTGGTCTCTAATGAATTTGAGCATCATTTCATATATTTATTGGTCATTTGGATTTGTTCTTTTATGAATTGCCTCTAAATATCCTTTGTCCATTTTTCCACTAAATTTTTAACCTCGTCTTAACATTTTGTAAGAGCTCTGTTTATATTAATTCTCTGTTCGTCTTCAATATTTTTCCATATCCATTTTTTATTTATTGACTTTTTATGGTTATCTTTTCCATGCAAAAGTTTGGCTTTTTTTAATTTTATTTTATATACTCTGTATTTTCTTTTATAGTTTCTGAATGTTCAGTCTTGGTTAAAATCTCCTCAATTCTAGAATACTCATATGGATGTCTCTTGGATATTCTTGCAGGTCTTTAAAAATGTTTTATTGCTTACATTCAAAACCTTTAATCTATCTGGTACTAATAAAAATTATCCAGAACTTGGAAATACATTAAAAGGATGACTGCATGTCCTTTCACTGTTATACTAGAGCAAGGGTTCTTTAAAAAGGGTCTGTGAGCTTGAAATGAAATTCAAAAAAAAACATTTTTGTGGGGACATGTTGGTGTGGGTCATTAAGAACTATTTAATTCTCTAGGCCATATACACTAGGAGTTGTATGATTTTTTTTTACTTGCTAGTTGACCTACTATTGATAAGAGCCCAGACTCTGAATTTTCATGTTAACTTGTAGATTTTTGACTAATAGAGATGCATATTGTTTCTGTCCAATTGTAAAAATGACTCTAAAGTTATGGTTTTATTTCCCTGTAGGATATTAACCAGTTTTGTCTCTAACTTAGTAAGCTTTGTTTCAGCATGCTTTTCTTGACTAAATATATAAATATCAGTTCTCCAAATATTGCTCAAATCAGCTTTATCATCCTACTGGTTTCTTCATGAACAAGTCAAATAAATTTTTGACTTGCACTCAATTTGTATTTCTATGACAGTCAAGTTTTTAACATTTTAAAAATTATACTTTGACACTGGAATTTATTTGTGTATATAATGTGGAAATGGTTTAATTTTATTTTCTTTCACATGAATGATCAGTTGTGTTGGCTCCAGTTATTTAATTATCTATCCCTTCTCCTAAATAACAACACTTAATTTTCCCATGCCTATTAGAAAACGTTTTATATGGTAAGCATATATTTTGGATAAAAATAACATATTTTCATCAGTACTAGGTTCTACTTCTTGATTCTCTATTAGCTCTTCTGATCTGTTAATCTATTCTTTTGTCATTACCATTGATTTGCTTGCCATGGCTTTATATAAAAAGACAAGTTACTCTTGTTTAGTTTTTTTCCCCTTCAAAATTTTCTCATCTATTCATTAGCCTTTAGCCCTCCGTATAAACTTCAAGATCATGGAAACTTCCTAAAACTAAAATCCCCTTTGGAATTTTACTTATTCATCAACTTTGATTAAATTAATATTTCAAGATTTTAAGACTTCCTATCAAAGAACATGATGTGTTTTTCCATTTTTTCGCTCTTGTTTTATGTCTTTCAATAACAATTTTATAGTTTTCTTCATGTAGGCCATGTATCTTGTTATCTTTCTTCCTGAATATTTTATTGATATTGTTGATATATCAAAAATGGATTTTTTTCCATTTTCATTTTCAGATTCTTTTTGTTAGAAGAAAGAAAAACCAATAATTTCTACATATCTATCTTGTATATGGATGCCTTACTAAATTCTCATTATTTTTAATAGTTCATTTTCTCTTTAGTTTCATCTTTCTCTGGTCCTGAAGTGCTTTCAGAATAAAAACAAATCAACAAACAACCCACATCATTTCTATCTATAAGTATCTACTTCAGCTGGCAATCACCCTTCAACACACTCCAGGGTTTTTTTCATAATGCCCTAAAAGTTGCTATAAAAGTGCTTATCTTTGTCTAGGTTCTGCCCAAGAGAGAAAGAGGGCCCCTCAAGAATGCTATCCAAAGTACCACAAAAAAAGTGGCTGAAGACAACAGAAATGTATTCACTCACAGTTCTGGAAAGTAGAAGTCCAAAATCAAGGTATCAGCAGGTCCTTGCTCCATCTGAAAACTGTAGGGGAGAATCTTCCTTGCCTCTTCTAGCTTCTGGTATTTTCCAGCAATCTTTGGCTTTTCTTGGCTTGTAGATGCATCACTCCAATTTCTGTCTCCTCCATCTTCACATGGTCTTCTCTCCAGTGTCTGTCTGTGTCTGTGTCCAAATTTCCTCTTCTTAAAAAGACAGCAATCACATTGGGTCAGGGCTCATCCTAATCCAGGTTGTCTGCATCTTAACTAATCACATCTTTACAGACCCTATTTGCAAACAGGTCACATTCCCAGAACTGGGGGATCGGGATTGAACGTTTATTTGGGGAGACAATTCAACTCATAACAAGAAGACTGTCTAAATGTAAAAGTCCTGGAAAAGGACCAGAACTAGAGAAAGGCCAATGCAGAGGGACATAATGGAATGGAAAAATACAAATGGTATCACAGCTATGGGAAAGTGCAGTGCATCAGAATGCACTGTAGGACAGGGTTGGGGGCGGGGGGGGCAGTAACAAAGTTAGAAGCCAAAGTGACTGAGAGTTGGTTAGGATAAGGAAGAAAACACAGGTCAGGGAAATTCTTTTAGGATTAAGATTACAATCCTTACAAGAGTGCTTGACCTTTGTCTAGTGCTGGTTCTGGTGCAAAACCAAGCATCCAAAGCAGAAGCATTGTGCACATATTCAAAAAGGAAAGTGTCTCTATGTAGATACTTTTAGAAGAGCATACTTCCAAACTGAAATTAACAACTATGTTTTTCACTACTCTTTGCTAAATCTAGGCATTTCTTTTGTAATAATGTTACTGGCTGTTAATTCTGTATTTTGGGTAGTTCTTTTTCCCTCCAGCTTTTAAAATAAAATGAAAAGGAGAATGTGCTTATCTCTTTTTTATGTAGTAATATATCAGTATTTGGTTTTATGTAATTTAATCATAGCATTTTATCATCTATAAAAAATCAATCCCCCGCTCAAGTCAAAATAAATTGTATTTTACATAGGATAAAGATCCATCAAGGGCACATATGCTTTTCAAACCCATGTATTATTCATTTTAGCAATGTTAAAAGAGGTGTTTCCAGCTAGCCTATACTTGTTCTAAATGCCAAGAGTGATTGGAGTTTTCTTTAGAGGAAGCATCTTCATTTGCCATCCTCTGAGTCAATATTGTTACAAGGGACATTTGATCAGACTAATGAAACACATGATTCTTCAGCCTAGATAAATAGAAGATCAATGAAATACTCCAGTATCATTTTTCATGGAGACAAGAAAAGAAATGCTGCAGACAGAACAGCTGTGTTCTCTTCATGCCTTAAAGAAAGCACACATCAGAAAGGAACATCAGCCATTGCTTTTGCTAGAAAGGAACATCAGCCATTGCTTTTGCTAGAAATCTATGTCGAGATTTCAGAATCCAGTAATGGGTCATGACTTCAGTTTGAAGAAAACTGCCTTCATCTGGGCATGAGGAGTAACATGGAGGGGGAAAGGACCAGAAGAGTGAATATCTGGTCATTGGGAAGAGGCATGGAGCTGGAGGGGATTAAGGCCCACTGAGGCATGCTCACGGCAGCTGTAACTGAGATGTTTTAAACAACCTCCTACATAGCTCTGGCACACTATTAAACAGTAACAATGTTTAGTGATACTCCCAACCTGAAGGATCATTGAATTGTAGTAATACCCCAACTTCCACCTACTTTCCACTCAAGTTCTAAAGTCCTGAGTGGGAAAATCACTCACTCACACATTCATTCATTCATTCTACAGTCATTGGGAAATAATAATAATTGAACACCTATTGCATTCCAGAAAATAAAAGCTAACAGGTTAATATCACACCATGCGCCATAGTCTGTTCTCTTTATAGTAAGTTCCATTCCTTTCATCTGCAAGTATTCACTGAACCCTACAATGTACCAGGAACAGTACTAGATGATGGATAAATAACAATAAACAAGAAATACTCCCTGCTAGGTTGTTTTTGCCGTAGGGTGATGAGTTTCATAAAAACATTCATATTTTTTTAGCCCAAGAGTTATCAACTGGGGTTTGATTTTGTCCCTAGGGGACATTTGGCAATATCTGGAGACATTTTTGGTTGTCGTGACTCAGGGATTTTACTGGCATTTAGTAGATAGAGGCCAGGGATGCTGGTAAACATACAACAGTGCATAGGAATTAGCCCAAAATGTCAAAAATGCTGAGGTTGAGAAACCCCTTTAGCCTTTTTTCTTATAACCAGCACATATATTATGAGATCATGCAATGGAATTTAGGTAGGTCATTGCCCCTGAACAGATTTTCTTCCTTATGTTACTAAGTGACTTATTACAGATAATAAATAAATTAAACCATCAAGAAATTAACTTAGGGGAAGCGGCTGTGGCTCAATCAGTAGGGCTCCCGTTTACCATATGGGAGGCTCCGGGTTCGGTTCCCGGGGCCTCCTGGTGAAGGCAAGCCCGCCCGCGCGGCGTGGTTAGCTGACCCAGCGAGCACAAGCAGCAAGGGGGGGGGATAAATGAATAAATAAATTAAATATTTGAAAAAAAAAAAAAAAAGAAATTAACTTAGCCTCTCCTCTCCTCTGTGCTAAGGGAAGGAGTGTATGGGGCTGTGAGTATGTGTGTAGTGGGGAGGGTGATGGCTGGGAGCTGGAGGAAGAACAGGGTGGAATATAAAAAGATAGGCAATGTTGGCATCATAGAATGAGTTAGGTAATATTCCTTCTACTTCTATTTTTTGGAAGAGCTTAAGTAGAATTGGTGTTAGCTCTTTCTGGAATGTTTGGTAGAATTCAGCTGTGAAGCCATCTGGTCCTGGACTCTTCTTAGTTGGGAGGTTTTTAATGACTGAGTCTATCTCTTTACTTGTAATTGGGCTGTTGAGTTCATCTATTTCTTCTTTCATCAATGTCAGCTGTTTGTGGGTTTCTGGTGACTATTCTTACTGACCTGAAAAAAAAAAAAAAAAAAAGATAGGCAAGATAGGCTCCTTACTCCTGACTCCCTTAAACCCTCTGTACAACCAAACCCACAATCGGATCTCATTATCCAATGGATTTCACTAGTACTGGATAATAGAACATCCAGCTACATTCACATTTTTCAGGATACAAATGAATTCTTAATACATTAAACTTTTAAAAACAAATGAAAGAAAATGAACTCAAGGAGTCAACACAGAAGTTCAAGCCAATAAAAGCAAGACACCAATGTTTATAATGACCAGCACACTATAGGGAGGAAAATTAATGTAAGTAATAAGCAAATAGCAGTAGGTACAAATATTTTCAAATCTAGATCAGGACCATGTAAATGGCTAAATTTTATTTTTCTCAAGTAATTCACATCCTGAGGACAAAGTACTGAGACTCAATTTCTTAATACTGTTGAATTCTCAGCAGGAAAGTGGATACCCTATTCAAGAGTTATACCCAAAATTTATCTGGGAACAACTCTCTTGATCAATCTTTCAAGAAAACCAGATTTTCAGCCTCATTTTAACAAAACATGACTTCCGGTTTTTAAGTATGGCATTTTGTCTTTGTTTTTTTAAGACTTGATTCTAAGGAGTATACTTGTTCTTTTAGAAAGAGGAGGTTAAAGCATTGGGTGTGAGTTTAGAGAAGGTGTTCTCAAAAAGCACTCTTTCAACCCTTAGATCTATGATTCTTGGGTAGAAAATCACCTTTAAATTAAGCAAAAATTTTAGATAGCTCCTTTTTCCCCTACATTTCTTCCTATCTGAACACCACCTGCTGTACACCTGAAAAATGACCCAAATTTTCAAATGTTTCTAACCTTTTTGAGTACATCATATGACCCCTTAATTCCCCCATTTGGAAAAGCATGTATTATATTAAGCCCTTAGCTATTGCTTGGCACCCAGAATACATAATTCAGTATTTTGTATATGCAAGGCCTCTTTATAGCATTGCTTCTCTGAGGATGACTGATAAGATCAGGAACGATTACTAGTCCTTATCTGGCTTCAGGATCTCTGATGAGAACAAAGAGCAGAAAGCAATTACAAGGAGCAGGCAGAATGACAGCCAAGAGTCATAGTGTGGCAACTTGCAGAATCACCAAGGAGAAGGATTAAGGAAAATCATCCAAAGTAATTATCCCAAAGACCAGTGGTGGGGGGGGGTGGGGGGGGGTGTGTGTGGCAGACAGGGCAAATCTGCAAGTTCTCAAGGTGCATCCTAATGTCACTGAACCCAAGAGGACTAATGGAATGTTTGCCTGAATGATTTAATAGAATAAAGAGTACAGTTCAGAAAATCTGTAATTAAATGTGCTCCTGCAAGTATGTTTTACCTGGTCTGCTCTCTTATCTCATTTCCTTTCTAATCTGCTATTTCTCTCTCCCTCCCCCTCCCCCCCCCTCACATCACCTCACCTCCACCTCCCCCCTCCCTCCACATGTGCGTTTACAAAAAATGCTTTTAAAATTTAAAAGGGAAGACTGGTATAGAATTCGTATCATCTTCTTGTTTAACTCAATTCCCAATGTCTCACTAAAACATTCAATTTTGAAATGTGTCTGAATAAACTTCATAAATAAACCTTCTTTAGGATTACATTTTTCATCCAACTAGACATACAGTGAATAGATCTAATTTGCTATCTAATTTTAAGACAAATTTCAAAGTTAGCCAAACAACATAGTAGTGATATCAATTGACTTTTATTGGTTTGCCCAAACCACTGAAATATGGGCATCATATTCATAGCAATGAACACCATAGCTTGGAGTTTGAAGTAGCTATTTAATCAGAAAGTTGGTATCATTTTCACATCCATTAGGATTCTGATGAGACTTTCAATTTGAAGGCATTTGACAAAGTTTTTGAAATTCCTTTTCTTGTGAGTTTGGCTTGAAAGGAGACATTAGGAAGAAAAAGGTATTGAGAGAGGAAGGATTTCATATGGCTTTAGCTTCAAAACATATTCCCATTTTAAATGTAGGACTCATTCTTAAGCTTGTGTTCTAAAGCTAATTCGACCATAGAGGTTCCTTTAAGGGTGACAGAGTATCTGGGCTCAAAAGAGTCCTAAAAAAGATAGAAAAAGAATTAAGAAGACAGCATTTTAGAATAAAGTCAAGAGTTCACGTAAGAGACTTAAGAGTGACCACTCATGTCTAGGAAAATATACCCAGTTGTTCGCTCAATTCCATAGTAATTCAGAGACTTTTAGGAAGTTGGCCCTTGCCCTGTGTCTCCCCTCCTCACAGCTAAGACTGCTAATAATCAGGGCCTGAATGCTCAGTTCCACACACCCCCAACACCACCACTGTTACTGGATTTTCTCTAGGTTCTTGGCTGAGCTACAAAAAATGAATTTTAAGTGCAAGCCAGTTTAGTTAGGCCAGCAATTTATTAAGGAACTGAGAGAAGAGAAATGGGAGAAAATAACAGATTATGGGCCCCAGGTAGAGAGGAAAGGGGCTGAAAAGAGATAAAGAAGGCTGAATTACAGACTACAATTCCCCATTACAGATTACAAATCCCCAGGTTTACCTGTGTGCTGATCCCAGCAGGGGGAGAAAAGGCAAGAGCGGGGGTGATTTGGATTTTGTGCTTGCTTTTTTTTTTTTTTTTTTTAAGATTTTGTTTATTTATTCATTTATCCCCCCCCTTGCTGCTTGTGCTCGCTGGGTCAGCTAACCACGCCGTGCGGGCAGGCTTGCCTTCACCAGGAGGCCCCGGGAACCGGACCCGGAGCCTCCCATATGGTAAACGGGAGCCCTACTGATTGAGCCACAGCCGCTTCCCTGTGCTTGCTTTTTAAACGATGAATTATTCCGCTCCTTTGTTAACGTCGGGGGAAGAATCCCAGTTGTTTGCTGTTTTGATTGATTGCCCCACCCCTCAATCCCCAATGATAAGGCCCCCTGAGAATATCTGGGACTTCTTCTTGATTCCGGAAGAAATCCTGCTCTGAATGGGGGTTCTCGCGAGGTTCTTCCAGGAGCCATCTTGCAGGGTATCCATGGCCACGTGGCTTTCTGCCAGGTTCCAGATCTGTCTCTTGATTCCCTAATCTAGCCTGCCTCACCACCAATTTCTTAACCAATCCCAACAGAATCTCTACCTTTCCTATGTGGTGGGTATTGGGATTAATCCATACCCTCAGATACTAAAATACTTTTTAAAGACTCCTGTGAAAACCAGTCATTAAAGCTACCACTTGCAGCCCATGGCACTGAATGAACCTACAGAACTGAACTTCTTGTTTAGAAATTTAGAGATTAAACACCTGACATCCTCACTGATGAGTGTTTTAGTTTCCTAAGGCTACTGGGTGGCTTAAAGCAAGAGAAATGTATTAGCTCACAGTGCTAGAAGTTAGAAGTTTGAAATCAAGGTGCCTTCAGGACCATGCTCTCTCAGAAACCTGTAGGGGAGAATCCTTCCTTGCCGCTTCCAGCTTCTGGTAGTTTGCCAGCAATCCTTGGCATTCCTTGGCTTTCAGCCACAGCTGAAACAGGCACTTCAATTTCTGCCTGTTGTCACATGGTTGGTCTTCTAAGTCTCTGTCTATGTCTCTTCTTCCCTTCCTATAAGGACACCAGTCATATGGGAGTTAAGCCCCACTATACTCCAGTATAACCTCATTTTAACTTAACTAATTCCATTTGCAATGACTCTATTTCCAAATAAGGTCACATTCACAGGCACCAGGGTTAGCACTTCAATGTATCTTTTTTTTTTTTTTTTTTAAGGGGGTTTGGGGGGTGGAGAACACAATTCAATCCATAACAATTAGTAAGACATTCTAAATGACTGACTTGGTTGGACCTTGGACTGGACACACCTTTGTACCCTAAATATCAGTTCCATTCCTGGGTCTTGAGATCTGTGTTACTTCCTCTGCACACTCAGTAGTTGCCCCTGGATAATCCCACCCATCACTCAGTCAAGTTTAGATCATCTATCTGTGGATTTCCATGTTGTGGGCTCTCTAGAGCAAATTTAATATTTTAGCCCGAATTGGCTTCTCCCCATCACTCAGGGAGTTTCTGGACTGCCTTCTTCTAAATTAAAATAGGTGTGCTTAGACAAAGCAAACTCATTTTAATATTAGCCTGAAGGAAACATAATTAGAAAGATAAATATGCATGGGAGAAAATCATGGTTTACATCAAAGTCAAGAAAAAAATGAGAGATGTTCAGTCTGCCTATTTCAAGGGGCCACTATATGTACCTTCCCGGGTAAGCAAATACCATTTGTTCAGGTAAGACAGTACCACAGACATTCTGGTGCAGAGCTTCCCATATTGCACCCCTGCAATTTTTTCAGAATAGGCTGGCCTCTCTGAAGAATGATTCTCAATAAAAAGCTATAAGTTTGTCACAGGTGTTGGGGTCATTTCTTCCAGTCACTCCACTATATATCCTGAATGAGCTTTTCCCTTCACAGACTATTTTTATCCCCCTAATTCTGCAGGTAGGTGAATGGCAGCTTCCCAGAAAGACATTAATATACTGTTAGTCCGTTGCACCAGTGCACAGCTTGAGACACAACTAATAAATTACCTGTAAGCTTTTCTTATCCTCTTTAAGCCTTAACTTTCTCAGGGTGTGTGTGGCACTGCTGAGCTATCACAGAAGCTGTCCCTGGAAAGCTTTTCATTTTTCTTTTAGTGCCAGTTCTTAAAAAGTCACAAAGCAAAACAAAGACCCCCATAAAACTATAACGGTGAACAGGATTATACATGACAGCCCTCCTCCAGGACTGCAGCAGCCACAACTCAGACTGGCCCACACCTCTTAGACACCAGTGTGAGAGATGGGTGATGTTTGGGCTCTGGGGAGTGTGCTCCAGGACCTTCGAGGTCAGCATGCCCACACCACCACAATTATGAAACCCACAGGCTGCTTCTGCCCACACCACGCCACCAAAATGCTCTCACCAAGGTCACCAGAGACCTAGAGTCTATGAAATCCAATAGACAACTGTCAACACTTATTTTGTCTGGCCTCTCAGGAGAATTTAACACTCTTGATTACTCCCTTCTATGAGAAAAATGTTCTTGTCAATTGGGTTCCAAAACATATTCTCTTCTGTTCCAGGTTGAAATGTATCTCCCAATAAGACATGCTCAAATTCTAATCCCCGGTCCTGTGAATGTGACCTTAAACTTTGAAATAGGGTCTTTGAAGATATGATTAGTTAAGATGAAACCAAATTGGATTAGGGTGGGCATTAATCCAATATGAGGGAAACAAATGTGGCTCAAGTGATTGGGCTTCTGCCTACCACATGGGAAGTCCTGGGTTAGGTTCCTGGTGCCTCCTGGAGAAGATGAGTTGGCGCGGCGGTCAAGCACAGTGAATTGACGCAACAAGATGTCGCAACAAAAGAGACACAAATAGGAAAGACAATGAGAGAGACACTACAAACCAGGGAGCTGAGGTGGCTCAGGTGATTGAGCGCCTCTCTCCCACATGGGAGGTCCTGGGTTTGGTTCCTGGTACCTCCTAAAGAGAAGATGAGCAGACACAGAGAGCACACAGCAAATGGACACAGAGAGCAGACAGCGAGCGCAAACAATGAGGGGGAGGGGAAATAAATAAATAAAATAAATCTTTAAAAAAATAACCAGTATGACTGGTGTGCCCTATAAAAAGAGGGAAATTTGGACATCAGGACAGACAGACACAGGCAAGAAGGCCATGTCAAAGATGAAGGCAGAGATTGGAGTGATGCACCCATAAACCAAGGAATGCCTGGGATTACCAGCAAACAACAGAAGCCAAAGAGGCAAGAAAGAATTCTTCCCAGAAGTCTTTGAAGGGAGCATGGCCCTGCCGACACCTTATTTAGGACTTTTGGCCTCCAGAACTGGGAGCCAATAAATTTCTGTTGTTTTAAGCCTTCCAGGCTGTAGTACTTTGTTACAGCAGCCCTATCTGGTTTTAATTTCAGTCTCCTCTGGTGTTTCTCCTCCACCCTCTTAAATTAACTCTTCTCTCTCCTAAATCCTTTATTCTCCTTATTCAACAACTTTTCTCTAAGCAGACTCATGCTACTCCCACAGTTCCAGTATATTACTATCAATATATCAATGTAGGGGAGGAAAGGATTATACGGGAATTCTCTCTACTTTTGATGTCATTTTTCTGTAATCTAAAACTTCTCAAAAAATAAAGTATATTATTACAAAAATGTTTATCAATAACTCCCAAGTCTTTTTCTTCACCCCAATAACTCTGTCTAGAACCTATATATCCAACAGCTTCCTGGACATTCCACTTGCATGTCTTTTTGCCAGGTCAAACTTAAAATGACCAAAACTGAATTCTTAACCTTGCCTCCAAGTGCTTCTCTTCTGCCACATTTTCATCTCAGTAAATGAGCCCCAGGTCCACCCTCGCTCCTCGGACTCCTTTTTCCAGGCAATCACTAAATCCCCTTTATTCCTTATCTGTCCCAGGTCTCCAGCTGCCTCCCCTGTGTTGTGGTAGTAGCCCCTAACTCACTGTTGTCGTCCCCCAATCTATTCGCCACACTGTAGCAAGTCATACCCCACTTTAGATCTTTCTATGGATTCCCATCACTCTTAGAACAGAAATTGCATTAGCCTGGCTTACAGAGCTCTGACTGACCTGGTGCTTCTTTCATTCCATTCCTAGATGCGCTTCTTTCATTCCATTCCTTCCACCCTGCCCAAACCCTTCTCACAGCTCCATTCACTTTGGAATTCTTTCTGTCCCACAGTCTGCCTGTGTTCCTCTCTAGTTCCTACCTTTCCTCAAGCACTCTTCCCACTACTATCTCTTTGTTAATTTTCCCTCTGGCTAACTCCTACTTAACTGCAAATCTCAACTAAAGTAGCATTTCTTCCTGGAAGCCTTCCCTGACTTCTGAGACTAGGCTCCTGATTTTTGCTATACACTTCCGTAGCCTGTTGCATTCATTCCTTAGGGCTGCAGTAATAAATTGCCACAACTCTGTGGGATGAACACAACAGAAATTTATTCTCTCACAATTCTGGAGGCCAGAAGCCCAAAGTCAAGGTGTCTGTCAGCAGCGTTGGCTCCTTCTGGAGGCTCTAAAGGAGAACCTGTTCTGTGTGTCTCTCTACCCTCTGGTGACTGCCAGCAACCATTGGCATATTGGCATGCCTTGGCTCATGGCTGTCCTCCAATCTCTGCCTCCATCTTCACATGGCCTTCTTCTCCATGTTTCTGTCTTTTTCATCTCTTATAAGGGCTCTCATCATTAGACTTAAGGCTCATCCTAATCCAAGATGATCTCAAGACCCTTACCTTAATTATATCTACAAAAACAATTATTCCTAATAAGAGTACATTCTGATATTCCTGTGCTCCCCCATTCAACACCCCACATTCATGGCACGTGCCCTTTTCTAATATTTTTCACACTTGCATTTGTTTATTTCTCTTCTCTACTGATCTGCGGACTTTATGAATTCAGGGCCCCAGCCTGTCTCTTTCACATCAAAGTCCCTGGTGTCTAGTACAGTGCCTAGCACATAAATGATGGCAAGTAGCACTTTCATAAAGAAAGTAGTTAAGCTTTTGCTTTTTCTGTTTTAGCGCCCGCCTTACAAAAATGTCCATCACATCCAGAAGGTTGTCTAGGACTGGCACATGTCTTTTTCACCTTTATCTCCCCCATGCCTGCATATTCATTTACACATTATAAGTGCTTGGTAAATGTTAGTGATTTGAATTATGAGAAGCCAGTCACTTCCCACAGGCCAGCAATATAGAATCATGGAGTTCACATGTGCTGACATCAACAGATCTGGGATTAACTCCAGTTATGCTACCCATTGCCTTTCTGATTTTAAACAAATTCTAAACCTCTCTGAGCTTCAGTTTCCTCAGCTCTAGGTTGGGATAATATTACCTATTTAACTGGGATGTTGGAAAGATAAAACAAAGCACAGTAATGAATCTTTGTAACAGTAAAAGTTCAATAAATGATAGCCATCACTACTAACTAGCATCATTATATCAACTGTAAAATCCTAATTATGCCTCTAACAAACCAGAAATTATTTTTAAAATGATAATATGTATGTGCAAAGGAACATTATCTAGTCTTTAAAAATGCTTCTACATAGTACTAATGGCATGGGAGAGTTCCCATACTATAATGTTGGCACAAACTAATTCAATAAATGTGCATGAAGCACTTAACATGCATGTCATAGTGTTAGAGCTATGTATATAATAGTAAACAAGACAGCATGATCCCTGGCTTCATGGAGCACCATTCTGGGATGTACAAAGTAACAAGTTATGCATTTAATGAAGAAAGTAATTGTATTGGTCAGCCAAAGGGGTGCTGATGCAAATTACCAGAAATCCATTGGCACTTACAAAAGGGTATTTATTTGGGGTAGAAGCTTACAGTTACCAGGCCATAAAGCATAAGTTTCTTTCTTCACCAAAGTCTGTTGCCATGTGTTGGAGCAAGACAGCCACCGACATTTGCCAGGGTTCAGGCTTCTTGGGTTCCTCTCTTCCCGGGGCTACGTTTCTCTCTGGCTCAGCTCCTCTGTTTCCTCCACAAGGTCAGCTGTAAACTATGAGGCTCTCTATGCTTTGCCTCTCTCCAAAAGGCCAGCTGTGAACTGTCAGGTGAACAGCTCTTCTCTTTTCCCAGGGCCTTCTCTCCTTCCTCAAGAGAACTCCAACATCAAAAACTCCAACTCAAAACTACTCCAACTCTGTCCTTTGCCATGTCTTTTTATCTTTGAGACTCCACCCACCAAGGGGTGGGGCTCAACGCCCTACTGACTTGGCCCAGTCAACGTCCTAATCATAACTTAATCATGCCCAGATTAACAGATCAGTTTACAAGCATAATCCAATATCTATTTTTGGAATTCATAACTATATCAAACTGCCAAACTGCTAGAGTAATATACAAAATATTTATATATTCAATAAATATATATACACCTGTACCCCCAGACACATCTGAATTACATAAAAAGTGTATAAATAAATAAGTGATTGGAAAGAAATCCAATAAATTATTAACAATAAATTGTAGTGATTTTATATATTTTATTGTATTTATATGATATTAACCAAAACATGTATTCCATTTTTAGGTAAATCTATATCTTACAAAATATATACAAAATCTATATGAAGAAAACTATACAACTCTGATGAAAGAAATTAAAGAAGATATAAATAAATGGAGAGATTTTCTATGTTCATGGATAGAAAGACTAAATATTAGTAAGATGTCAATACTTCAATCAAAATCCCAGCAAGTTATTTCATGGGTATTGATAAACTGATCCTATCATTTATATGGAAAGGCAAAAGACCCAGAAGAACCAACACAATACCAAAGAACAGAGGACTGATACCATCCAACTTCAGGACTTACTATAAAGCTACCGTGATCAAGACAGTTTGGTAATGGTGAAAAACTAGACAGATAAACCAATGGGACAGAATAGAGAACCAGAAATAGACCCATACAAATATAGTCAACTGATCTTTGGTCAAGGAGCAAAAGCATTTAAAGGAAAGTCCTTTGCAACAAACATTGCTGGAACAACTGGACATCCACATGCGAAAATATGAATCTAGACACATATATTTCACAAAAGTTGGCCTTTCACAAAAAATCAACTCAAAATGGATCATGGACCTAAATGTATAATGCAAAACTATAAAATTTCTAGAAAGTAACATAGGAAAAAACTTTTGGTGACCTTAGGTTTGAGGCTGAATTTTCAGATATGATCCCAAAAGCACAATCCACATAAGAAAAAACTGATAAGTTGGACTTCATTAAAATGTAAACCTTTTGCTCTGTGAAGAACAGTGCTAAGATAATGAAAAGACAAGCCATATACTGCTAAAAATACTTGGAAAACATATATCTGATAAAGGATTTGTATCCAAAATATACAAGGAACACTTAATACTCAATAAAAAACAAACAATACAATTTTAAAATGGGCAAAAGAACTTTAAAAAACACTCCACCAAAGAAGATATATAGATGGCAAATAAGTATGTGAAAATATGCTCAAAATCATACATCATTAGGGAATTGCAAATTAAAACAATGTGATACTACTACAAACCTATTAGAATAGCAAAAATCCAAAACACTGACAATGCAAAACATGGCAAGGACGTGGAGCAACAAGAATTCTCATTCATTGCTGGTGCAAAAGCAAAATGATACAGCCACTCTGGAAGATAGTTTGGCAGTTTCTTATAAAGCTTACCATATCATCCAACAATCGTGCTCTTAGGTATTTAACCAAATGATTTGAAAATTGATGTCCTCACAAAAACTTGTACATGAATGTTTATAGCAACTTTATTCATAATTGCCAAAAACTGGAAGTAACCAAGATGCCCTTCCATAAGTGAATAGGTAAACGATAGCTTATTCTTAAAACGAAATCTTTTTCAGCATTGAAAAGAAATGAGCTATGAAGCCACAAAAAAACTTGGAGGAGCCTTAAGTGCATATTGCTAAGTGAAAGAAACCTGTATGAAAAGACTACATACTCTATGATTCCAAATATGTGACATTGTGGAAAAGGCAAAATTATAGAGGCATTGATTTGTGGGAGGGGGATGATGAGTAGGAGGAGCACAAGACATTTTTAGGGCAGTGAAACTATTCTGTATGATACCTTATTTCTGAATACATGACACTAAACATCTGTCAAAACCCATAGAACTGTACCCACAAAGAGTGAACCCTAATGCAAACTGTGGAATTTAGTTATTAAAAATATATCAGGACTGTGGGAAGATGGTAAGGTATGGAGCTCCAGGACTCATTTCTCCCACCAAAACAACTATTAGACACAGAGGAACTGTCTGCAACAACTAATTTGAAGTACTGGAGGCCAAAGGAACACTATAGAGCATCCAAAGAAGAGATGGAGGAAGAGGTTGATAAATTATAGTAAAGAGCAATAAATTGCTCTTTCTACACAGACACTACCAGCACCAATCCCTCACTCTCATGGCAGGCCACTGTAGGGTTCAGTCCATGGCTAGCCTGCTGGTTACTTTAAAATCTTCTTCCCCAACACTGGGGGAGGCCATGACTGATCACTGGTCACTGCAGGCCTGGCTGTGAGGGCAGCTACTGTTTCAACCTGCTCCAGACAAAGGCAGCAGCAGACATTGTTTCAACCTACCTTGGACAAAAACAGCAGCCATTTATTTCAAACCTCCCTGGAAGAGCTGTGGAACCCCTCCTGATCTACTCCCCAGGGCACTTTGTAGCAGGTCTACTCCCCCTTCATGGGTCTCTAGTCCTATTTTGGCTGAGAACGACTGACTTGGGAATGTCCTCACTGGCATGCCCCTCCTGCCAGAATTTGCCCTACAGGTAAAAAGCAGCTTGAGATAGTGAAAGGAATGTAAAAAACTATACAGGCAAACTGTCTGGGCCAAAGGCCTGCCAGCTTTTCAAACACCTGTGTGGCCGTTTGGCAATTTGATGTAATTATGAATTCCAAAAATATAATTGGATCATGCTTGTAAACTGATCTGTTAATCTGGGCATGATTGAGCTATGATTTGGGCATTGACTGGGCCACGTCAGTAGGGCGTTGAGCCCCACCCCTTGGTGGGTGGGGAATCAAATATAAAAGGCATGGCAAGAACAGAGTTGAAGCAGTTTTTGAGAAGCAGTTTTGATATTGGAGAGAAGGTCCCAGGAGAAGAGAAGCGAGCCGTTTGCCTGATCATCTACAGCTGACCTTGTGGAGGAAACAGGAGCTAAGCCTGGAGAGAAATGCAGCCCCGGGAAGAGAGGAACCCAAGAAGCCTGAACCCTGGCAAATGTCAGCAGCAGTCTTGCTCTAATACTTGGCAATGGACATTGTTAGAGAAGAAACTTCTGCTTTCTGGCCTGGTAACTGTGGACTTCTACCCCAAATAAATACCCTTTATAAAGACCAACCCATTTTTGGTATTTCACATTAGCACCCCTTTGACTGACTAATACAACCTGGGAGAGGAAAGTCTGTTGCCTGGGAAACAGAGGGGACAAACAAACTCCTGTAAATAGGGGAACTCCAAAGCAACTAACAAACAAAAGTACAAGACAAGACAGAGACCCAGAAAGACAGGGAAAACTCTGCACACAGCATTCACCTTGGGAAGACCTCCTAGGACTGAAGCTCAAGAGATCTCTGTCTTACCACCAGCTGGTTACAAAATCAAGAAACATCTCAAGGAATAAATCTCAGTGTCAACATTTTAAAATATTAAAATGTAAAAATGTACAGTGTTCAACAAAAGAATGTAAGACAAAGAAACAGGAAATGATGGCCTATGCAAAAGAAGAGGATAAAAATAAAGAAAAGACCAATGAAGAAAACCAGAACGTGGACAAATTCTTTTTAAAAATGATCTTAAAAATGCTTAAGGAGATGAAGGAAAATACAAAGAAAAAAAGAAAGGCTATCAGGAAAACTATGAAAAATGACAATCTTAGTAAAGAGATAGAAATTTTTAAAAGGAACCAAACAGAACTCTTGGAGTTGAAGACCACAATAACTGAAATGAAAAACTCCCAGGAGGTTTTCAAGAGCTGACTGAAGCTGACAGAGGAAAGGATCAGTGAACTCAAAGACAATGCACTTGAAATGAGTCAGGCTGAGGAGAAGAAAGAAATACTAAAAGTATAAATAGCCTAAGATACCTCTAGGACACCATCAAGCACATCAATGTATGCATTATGGGAGTCACAGAAGGAGAAGAAAGAGAGAAAGGGGCAGAAGGACTATTCAAAGAAATAATGACACAGACTTTTCAAACCTAGCAAAAAATGTGAATATGCAGATTCAAGGAGCCCAGAGTACACCAAACAGGATAGACATAAAGAAAGATAAACCCCATCATATCTTGATCGCACTATTGAATGCAAAGGACAAGGAGAGAGTTCTGAAAGCTGCAAGAGAAAAGCAAAATGTTACATACAAAGGAGTCACAATTAGGTTGAGTGACAATTTTACTTAAAAAACAATGGAGACAAGAAGGCAGTGGAAGAAAACAACTGCAAGCCAAGAATTTTATATCTTTAAGATTTCCTTTCAAAAATGAGTGAGAGATTAAGACATTCTCAGATAAAAAAATTTTTTTAAAAAGCTGAAGGATTTCAACGCCACTAGACCTGTCCACAAACAATGCTAAAGGGAGTTAAATATTGTTAAGATGTCAATTCTACCCAAAGCAATTTATAGTTGTTAATAGGGGAAAGTGTGGGAGGGAGAACGAGTAGGATATATGGGAAACCACATATCTAATTTCAGCAAATTTGCTTCTACCCACAGCACTCCACAGGAATTTGCATATTGTCACATACATTGGACACTTTGCCATCCTTATTTTTAAAAACCTCTCTGGTAACCTTTGCACATGCTGCCCCTTTTGCCTAGAATGTTCTTCCTTAGCCGTTTACTTGACTTAGCTCCTCATCTCAATTTAAGTGATGCTAAGCCAGAGAAGCCTTCCCTAAATCTGCTCTATCATTTGATGTCTGGGTTCCCAATTTCATCTTGTCCATGAAGACAACAGCAATGTCTGCTCTGCCCCCAGAATATAATGTAATGTAATGTAATGTAATGTAATGTAATATAAACAAGGTATATAATAGGTTTTAAATAGAAACTTCTCAAATGAATGAATGTAGATACGAATGTTGCATTTGACCCTGTTCTTTTCCAGCCAAGTCCTTGAGTGATAGTCTATACAAATCACACTAGACCTGTTCCTTGCATAAGTCTTATCTTAGCTTCCTAGGGCTGCCGTAACAAAATACCACATACTGGGTAGCTTAAAACAACAGAAATTTATTGTCTCACAGTTGTAGAAGCTAGAAGTCTGAATCAAGGTGTTGGCAGGGCCACGTCCCCACTGAAGTCTGCAGGGTTCTGGTAGTGGCTTGCCTGCAATCCATGGCATAACTCAATCTCTGCCTCTTTCATAAGGCCGTCTTCTCTGTCAGTCTGTGCCCAGATTTCCTCTCCTTATAACAAGACCATTCATATTGGATTAGGACCCACCCGAATCCATTTTGGCCTCATCTTAACTAATAATATCTTCAAAGAGTCTATTTCTAAATGGGATCACATTCACAAAACCAGGGGTTAGGACTTGAACTTGTCTTTTTTTGAGGAGGGGGAAGGGGGTAACAATTCAATCCATAATAGTCCAGAGGGCCCCTTCAGGGGCAGTGGCCACGTCTGACCATTTCTCACAACTCCTGGGTACTCAGAAATCATCCTGCTCCTTCCTTGTCAAATAGAGGTATAGGAATCTCTGCTAGGCTACTGTAGCCTCTCTTAACAAACCATCCCACATTACCATTTTCTCTCTATAGCTCTACATGGGAAATGGGGCACAGGTCTCTCTGTTCTCAGGTCTTTCATTTGTGTCTAGGAAGTTCCCTTGCTTCCCTAAGGCTCAGCCCAGGGAGCCAGGCAAGGACAAACCCTCCGGGGAATTTCATTTATCGTGTTGAGGAAGTTTCCTGCCTTTCCACATGTTCTGAGTGTTTTTATCAAGAAGCGTACTTGGATTTTGTCAATGGCCTTTTCTGCATCCGTTAAGATGGTCACGTGTTTCTTTTCCTTCATTCTGTTAATGTGGTATATCACATTAATTTTCTTACATTAAACCACCCTTGCATAACTGGGATAAATCCCACTTGAACATAGTATATAATTCTTTTAATGTGCTGTTGGATTTGGTTTGCCAGTATGTTGTTTAGGATTTTTGCATCTATTTTCACAAGATATATTGGTCTGTAATTTTCTTTTCTTGTGGGTAGGTATGGACTTTTTTTTTTTTTTTTTTTTTTTTTTTTACCGGGAGGTCCTGGGGATTGAACCCAGGTCCCTCCATTTGGCAGACGGATGCCCAACCATTTGAGCCACATCCGCCCCTGTATGGACTTTTTGAGCCAAGAATAGTATGCTAAAAGTTTGGTAATGCTTTCAGAAAAGATCTGTTTATTATGAGCTGTCAATACTACTCTTGTTAGAAGTGTCTCCAGTGACTATGTACATATGCTACGGACAATAGGGGAGGACTGTACCATCAGTGCCCTTATCTACTAGGGGATTGTGTTTTATTCCACCAGGTTGATGCATCTAGTCCTGAGCACAGGATGCATTTGTAGGTCACAGTGGGACTGCCCCACAGGAATACTACTCAAAAATAAAAGGGAATGAGCTACTGACATGAGCAACAACATGGATGAATCTCAATAGCATTATGCTGAATAAAGAAGGCCAGAAACAAAAGGCTCATGCTGTATGATTCTATTTATATGACATTCTGGAAAGGGCAAAACTTATAGGAACAGAAATTAGAGAGCCTGGATATGATGGAAAAGGATAGACTACAAAGGGGCTCAAGGGAACATTTTAAGATGATGGGAATATTTTATATGTTGATTGTGGTGGTGGTTATATAACTATGCATTTGTCAAAAGTCATAAGATTGTACATCTAAAAAGAGCAAAATCTAGTGTATGCAAATTCTACCTCAATAAATCTAACTTGAAAAAAATAATTCAGCTCAGGCTCATATCTATAGAAAGCCTCATCCAACCCTTAGATTGGGCTAAGAAACCTCCTTTTTGTTCCCATTGCACATGGTGTTTATGTGCTTCCCGGTATGTATCAAATTATATTGAAATATCTTCTTACAATAAAATAAAATTTTAAAAAGCATCTGTTTACATGTCTAGCTTCCCTACTGGATGGTAAGCTTGTTGAAGTCAGGGACCATGTGATCTTTGTCTTCATGCTGCCACGATCACCCTCCCACCCACACCCATGCAGAGCATACTTCTTGGTGCATGCAAGATGAGCCAGTTATCAAAGAAGTTTCCCCTTTGTTTCCTGCTAGGGTGCAGAACCTTTTCCCCCAAGTTAGCTTCATGAAAATTCTCTGTTTTTTTCTTCCTTCCAAGTCAATAGGACTAAAATATTCTAAATATGGTATTAATGACTTGTAGCAAGTTGTCTTTTTAGAAAATACATTGAATTTTGGCATAAGCTTTTTCAATACCTTATTTTAAAGATGAGACCCTGATGGCAGGAATATTTGAAGTGAACTAACAAACCTGTGGAGGAGATATTTTCGGTGGAGGCTGATCAATATCTTTTGGTTCCATGCAGGAATTGCTAATAATTATATACTAACAAATTAAGTTTTTAAAGTAGGGAGCTAGGATGTATTTAAAAGTTTTTTGATTCCTAATGGCCAGTTTCCTGAAAACCCATTATTATAAGGGAGGAGTAAAAGAATTTGGGGGCACAGACATGACATGGTTACTTATACAGCTTCTCTGTTATTATTAGGTCCCTTTTGCACTTGAATTATAGACCAAAACCAAGCCCTTTATCTTTACTGCTTTCCACTGAGAATCCTCCAATTAAAAAGTGGGGAAATATTTCAAGGAAAACACCATGAAAGAATGGCATGCTGCTATTATTTCCATTCAGCTCATTAAAGAACACCTCCTTCCACATGAGTAGTCTTCTTTAAAAAACTGCCAAATCATCTCTTTCAAGGCTGTATAATTTATCATGGTTGTTCCCTCCCAGAAGTCAATTCTTTCACAAATACCCTAGAAGAGAAGCTGGGATTTCACAACAATGACCAAGAATTCACTTGTCTTCCATTTCATTCCCCTTCTATAAGGGCAATGTGCTAGATCCAGCCAAACCCTGCCTGCCCCAGATTGTTTGTCTCTTGGTCTGCTAGCACACCATACTCAGGGCTTGACCAGACAGAAATGCTCCCTGATGGGATTCTGCAATGTAAGCTACCTGCCTAGCTTTATCCAATCTAAGCACCAGAATCTTGGATGTGACAGTGAAGTTGGGATTACCTTGGACCGGTAGTTCCCTGGGAAAAAGGCCAACTGTTTTAATCTAATTCTCAAAGTAGTCCATATCCTCAAAAAGTTGTTTTTTAAAATTTTATAGTAGAATATTTTGAAGAAAATTAAGATTCATAAAATTGCACATATTCGTAGGCATCCTATATTTGGAACTACAGAGGAGCCAATAAACAGCATTTAGGACCTACTGTGTTGGGAAAAAGTCCTCTCCTGAGCCAACAAAGTGTGTGGTTTGCCAGAGGAATGTCCTACTGTGCTCCATCAGTCCCATGAGAGAATGTCACCAAATTTCATAAGAACCATCTTTTCTTTTAGTTTACAAAATATTTTTACTTGTATGATCCCATTTGATATTCATTCCTGTCGGGAGATGTATGAATAATTTTTATCCCTACTTCACAAATAAGGAACTGACATTTGTTATCTGGGTCCTTTTTATGTATTTACATCTGAACCCACACTCCTTCAGTCTCCTCAGAGCCTTGGCAGTCACCCTAATCACCTTCCACTCTGACATAGTGATCTATCTGATCCCTTCATCCTCAGTCCTAGAACATGGTCACAATAGTCTCAAGATACCCCTCAGAAGGAAGAGGATTATTTTAAGAAGATGCACTAAGTTATGGAATCCCTGGAGTGTGCACCCCATTCTTCTCCAAAGCCTATCTCTTTTCACTCAATAGTCCCTTTCACACACACCAAGACCTATACCTCCACTTGAGTCTTGGGAGCAGCAAATTGATCAACTCAAAATTAGGTATAATCTGCCTAAAATACTGGATCAATATGTATGCCAGTGGTCTCCTCCAGCTCCCCAAAGTTTATGATAAAACTATTCTGCAGTAAGAGATAAGCCAGATGATTTCTGCAATTTCTTCCATTAGCAACCAGTTTAAATTCACTTAATACTGTGAAAGCCAGGAAAAAAAAAAAAGACTAAGAATGAGACTTGCCTAGAATTAATGTTTGCAGATTTGATGCTATTTTTGTCACAGAATTATCATACTTTCTGCCTTGCCCAAATCGCTTTCTCTTTCTCCTCTCTGTCCTCTCCCAGAACTCCCAGCATTGGCTGGAATGTAGGACAGAATTTCTCACAATACTCAGACATCACCCATCTGCCTCTAATTTATAAAATGACAAAGTGGAATGGCCCTGAGAGCCAAAAATCCTATTTTATTCTTCTCTCTGATATACCAGTTAAGCTAGTGGGTTTTGTTTTCTTTCAGTGCACAGCAAGAATTTCAGGCAGCCTGGAGCAGAGAGAAGACTCCTAGTGTCTTACTGTTGCATTGCTGATAAGAATTGAGAGAAGCTGGACCATTCAGATGCAGTCAAATTGCAATCAACCTAGCAATCAGTTTAGCATGTTTTCAACATGGTAACAGCTATTGTATTTCCCTGCAAAATACAGGCTGAAAGACCCCATCTGAAACCTAGAGCCTCCCTGTAAGCTAGGGAAGAGTGTATTAGACATATCACCCCACTGCCAAGTCCTATTCTGCGATTACAGTCAACGACAGCATGTCTAAGGACTTGGTGGAAACCAGCATCTCTGAAATGAGATGATTTATGGTTTCTCTTGTTCAAAGTTCCCTAAAACATACTGCGATTTTGTGCATGGATGACTGATGAGGACCAAGTACCATTTTCAAATGCTTCACATTTGACTAGATTATTCCTTTGAGGGGATGACTTCTGACAAAAGATGTAGAATTAACGAGGGCAATGGGTACACAGAATTAGTCTTTCCATTGAGAAGAAGTGGGTATGCCCCAAAATAGAGCAGTCCAGAAAGTATTTTATTTGAAATCAGACCTTCTGAGCTTTAATCCTGGGCTTATTTTGAGCCTAAACTGAGTTGAAACCAAGCCTTAACTTCACACATCCTTGCCCCCTGCAAAAATGGAAGTGATCAGCAGAGCATTCTTGAGGGAAGATGGCATCACAGGTACTTGATGAACACCATTTAGACACAGCACGATGAAAGGAAGATCCAATGAAAAGTCAGGAAGTTCTGCTTGACTTTAGGTGGCCAACTGTATAAGTTTGGGTTTCCCCAAAGACACAGCCTGAGATAAGGATTTAAGTGCTGGTGGTTTATTTAGAAGGTGATCCCAGGAAGCAGGAGTGAGGGAGTGGGGAGAGTAAGACAAGGAAGGGAAAAAGGAGAAAGTCAAGCAAAGGTTCATTATCAAGGTCAATGCTGTGAGCATCTGCTGCTCAATTCCATTTGGACAACTGAGAAACATACAGAATGCCTCAAAGAATAGAGGACTTAGAAGATAATGCATGTATCCACCCAC
Source organism: Tolypeutes matacus (assembly GCA_026826555.1). Lineage (NCBI taxonomy): Eukaryota > Metazoa > Chordata > Mammalia > Cingulata > Chlamyphoridae > Tolypeutes > Tolypeutes matacus. Next base: position 7,858,964 of record JAKSZT010054466.1, on the reverse strand, counting down.
CAGTCCCCATTGGCTGAAGGTTGGCCCCAGGGGCACTAACTCTTTTGATTTGGGCTCAGGAAGTTTCTGTTACAGCAGGAGAATGATGGGGGGCAGAATGAGGAGAAACACAGGCTGAGACCTTGACATCAGATTCCAGCAATCCCCTGAGAATGTGAGCTCACGTGGAACTATCCACTGCAGCTGAGACTAAAATCATCAGTGGTCTGAGTGGCTTTGATATGGGCACAGAAGTGTTTCCTACACCAGCCTAAGGCACTCTTGTTGTATTCCATTGCTTATTCTATCTTCAGAGGAAATAGTACCTGAACATCATTTTACTTATCATATCACTTTCTTTATCCATATTTCTCCTTGAAGAATCATGTACCTTCACTTCTAGATCTTTGCACATGCTGCTACTGCTGTTTGGAATACTCTCCATGCCCACTCTTCTCCTCTTTGCTATCTGGTCTCAGTCTCAAAATTATTTGCTCCAAGAAGCTTTCCCTGACTCCTAGAATAGATTGATTGCCCAAGCTATGTGCACCTAAGGAAATTTATACAGCTTGTTGGTGGCATTTCTCACACTTTATATTATTGCTTATTTAAATATCTGTTCCTCTGCACATACTCACACCACTCAGTCTGTCAACAATCTGAGGTCAAGAAACTTGAGCTTTTGTTTTTTGTTAATAGATATATCACCAAAATCTGCCATAGTACCTGGCACAAAAGCTAATCAATAAATTTTTGTTAAATGAGCTAATAAAGGAATGAATGAATAAATGAATGGATGAGGGAGGCTAAAACATCTGCTGTCACTCAAATTAGAAGGTCAACTTTGCTCAGGAGGTCCTAGTCCCTCTCTCACTTGTGTTGCATGCAGATTGATTATTCCAGAGCTTTCTCTGTAGGATTACTTGCCTGAGCCTTTCTGGGAATAAAAAAATGCAAGAAAATTTCTATAGACTTGTCTTTAGTATTTCCTTCCTCTTTAGATCTCTGCACTATTTTGTTTGTCATTTGTTGTGTGGGTAGGCACAAACAGAGTAGACAGTGTTATTGGTTTTAATCCTGGCCTTTTCGGGCTCAGTTTCTTTCCTTCATTTCTGACAACAACCCTATCTTGTTCCCAAAGGCAGAGATGATCTTTGTAGCTGCCAAATTGCCCATGACCTCCTCACCTCTCATACTTCTTAACCTCATCTCTCTCAAGGGTGATAATCCTGTGCAAGAGCCGAGAATAGAGGAGGAGAATGGAAACTCTTGGTCAACAAGATTCATCCTTCCCATCACAAACAGCCAAGGAAAACGTTCCTCTGGGTTGGAATCAGGGTCAGGCCTCCTCTGACTCAGCCCTCAAATGACCTAATAAATAGCAAGATGAGGACAGAACATCCCAGGAGTCAAAAAGTCTCCCCATAAGTGCTGGGAGGAAATGTAGTACAGTATCAGAAGAGACCGCAACACATGACAGATCCTCCCAAATTGGCATAAATCCACTAGTACCCCCAAATAAATGAGCAGAATACTAGAATGGTATTCTGCATAGGTTCTGCATGAAGGAAGTCCTTGCACAGGTGTGCAACTTGGAAGACACCTGGAATGATCAAGCTAAGCTCAAATCCTGGAGTGACAGAGATGTGACAAGGATCAAGCTGTTGCTTAGAGTTCTTCCCACATACCATGCTGTTTCTTGCCTCCTCAGTTCCTGGTGCCTTTTCTGCCTGCAAGTTCCTACTCCACCTTCCCCACTATTCCCCTCACCTTGTCACCTGTGCCTGGATAAGTTGACTTATATTCTAGGAAGTTTTCCCTGAACCCCACAGGCTCGGTAAGGTGCCTGTTTCCTGTGCTTATTGCATCCACCACATTGTCTGCCTCCCCAGCTATACTGTGAGTGCCTAGAGGAGTGAACCACCTTATTTATCTTTATATCCTCAGGGACTAAGATAGTGCCTGGCCTGTAGTAGACCCCTCAATAAATACTGAATGAATGAATGAATGAATGAATGCATTGGTGAGAACTGGTTGGGACCAGATCATCAAGAGAAGGCAGAAGTTATTTATCAGAACAGGGGCACAAAACCAGGACTAGACCATCAATGAAGAAAACAGAATCCCAAAGTACCCAAATTCCTGGGCAATGGCTCCTTAAAACCCTGCTACCAGAGGGGAGCAGATGTAGCTCAAGTGGTTCAGCGCCTGTTACCTATGTATGAAGTCCCAGGTTTGACTCCTGGTACCTCCTAAAAAACAAAACAAACAAATGAAAAAAAATCAACCAGGGGAGCCAGTGTAGCTCAGTGGTTGAGCATTGGCTTCCCACATATGAGGTCCCAGGTTCAATCCCTGGCTACCAGGAAAAAAAAAAAAAAAAAAAAAAAAAAATTCCTGCTACCAGAAGTCAAGAATTGGTCTAAGGTTGTGAGATGAAACTGAGTTTATAGACCAGAAGTCCCACAACCTCAGTTTTGGATGAAGAGATAGAAACCAAGCAGACTGACAATATTTGTAGTGGGTTGATGCTTTCATTCCCATAGCTTGGCAAGGGTTGAGAAAATTTAGAAGTGACAGATGGATGGGAAGAAAGTGCACTTGGCATTTGTTATTATATGTAGAATCAGTACAAATGTCATTGACCTGATGGAGTCTCTCCAACTTAACTTTTCCCCTCCTCACTCAATGTGCTCCTGCCTCTGCTGGCCTTCTCTCAGTTTCTTGACTATGACGCATCCTTTCCCGCCTCAGGGCCTTTGGGCATGCCGTATTCTCTGCCCTGAATACTCTTCTACCCACACTTTGGGTCAACTCCTTCTCCTCTGTAGGTCTTAGCTTAAATATCACATCTTCAGGGAAGGCTTTTTTGGTCACCTTATAAAAAGTAGGTGCTTCCCCACCACAGCCTATTAATCTCAACCTCTCCTTCAATTTTTGTTCATCATAATATTTATACAATTCAGAATTATTTCATTTATGGATCTATTAACTAATGGTATTGGAGAGGGTGATTCCCCTCACTGGACTATAGTTTCAGAAGGACAGGGACTTTGCCTAGTTTGAACATTGTTTTGTCTTGAGCACCTAGCCCATTGCCTGGCACCTAGTAAGAGGTCATTGTTGTCAGTCCCATCCTTGTTGCTGTCACTGTTGTTTCAAAAAGAATTTCTTCAGTATTTGTAAAACTGATTGCTGCATCAAATTATGAGCTCAGAAATGAACTTCATTTTCCACATATTTTGTTTATCTTGTCTCAGAAAGCCTTTCTTGCTTGCAGGACCATCTTAGCATCAGTAATGTGTATTAAAGGATGCCGGATAAGTCTTAGTTAGTCCTGTGAATAAATCCCTCCTGCTAAAATAAAATGAGATTTCATGATTAAGGGGTTTAGAAATAATCAAGAAAGAGTTAAAAATAAAACTAGCGGAGGCAGAGTAGACCAAAGAATAGCTACTGGCATGCCTTCCAAAATGATGTTCCAGATTATGATTGCACGCGAAAAAAAAAAAAATTGCTTGCCAACCCCATATGAAAAGCCTGGCTTCTGGTAGGATGTAGAAAGAAACTAAGTCTTGATAGACCTAGAGAGTCTGCTTCTCTCTCAACATCCTAGAACTTTCCCAGAAACTACTTTTCCTGGCCACTCTGAGTGTTCCCTCACCCTTACAGTTTGGTACCACTGGTGCTCTGGTCCTAACTGCTCCAAATCAGGCTTGCTATATTGAGGAAAAATGAAAGTTGCCCAAGGAAAGTTAAAAATGAACTCTCTGAGTTTGTGAATACTCTATGAAGTCTCTGCTCAAGTCCTGAACAATTTAAATATTAGCCGTCTTTTCCCTGTTGGTCTCATCACAATAGTCAAGCCATGCACCACCTCTTCTAAGCTAGATTTCAAAACTAATGAGTGGTAAACAAAATGTTCCTTCCTACATGGAATGCAAGCAGCATTATCTTCATCTACAGAAGGCTTGAAAATAAACATCACTTTCAAGGTCATAAAACAAAACTTTCCTAGTCATCCCTACTATTCAAGCCACTCCCACCCCAACCTTTAAGGTTCAGTCCAAGCCCTATCAAACGCAGGAAGTCTGCTACTGCTCCAGCCCACTGTGATCATCCCTGAAGATGTGGACATGCCCCCAAATAGAGCAATCCCACAAGTATTTAATTGGAAATCAGAAGTCCTGAGCTTGTCTCATGCAGCTCAATGTTTTATTTTCACTGGTTGTGTAAGGTAAAGAAGGATCAAAGTAGAGGTTGTATAAGCAGCAGAAGAGAAGGATACTGAAATGTGCCAAGGACTATGCTTTGCATGTTACATAGGCCATCTCCTTTATTCCTCAGCTCGACCCCCTAGGTAGGAATTGTTCCTCACCATTTTCCAGATGAGGAAACTGAGGCTCATGAGAGACAAAGAAACTTGACCACAATCCAGAGCCAGTAAAAAGTAAAGTCAGGATTTGAACACAGATCCTTGACTAATACAGTTCAAAGTCTTGCCTCTACATTGCTGAATCAGTTTTATCTCCTTTCCATTTTATTTTATAGAAAACTCCACTAGAACTAATTGAAGGAGAAAGGGAATTTATTGACTTACATCCTGAAAAATTCACAGGGAGCTCTGGTTTGGCCCTTTCCAGGCCTCAAATGGTATTTCAGGACCTGTCTAACTCTCAACATCTTTCTGTTTTCCTCTTGATGGTTTCATTCAGCAGTTTATTGTCTTTTGGGGACAAGCTGGCTTCCCAAAGCTCCAGGCTTACCTCTCATCCTCCCAGAAATCTCAGTAAAAAAGAAAATGCTTCTTCCCTAGGTCCCCGTCCAAAGGTCCTGAACTGAATAGAATTTTAGTGGCTTAAAATTGGCCTAGCTCAGATCATGAGTCCATCCCTGAACCAATTCCTGTGATAAGAGAAATACAGACATCTGATTAGCCAGCCCTCAGTCACCTGGAACAGACATCTGATTGGATGACTTATTGGATCAGAAATTATATTCAGTGCCATTTGAACCAATGAAATAAAAGGGAAGAAGAAATGTATTCCCAAAAGAAAACTTCGATTCTGTTACCAGAAGGGAAAATGGGAGCTGGATAGACAGGAACATCAGACAGTCACTACATTTGAGTGACACTTTAATTTGGGTTGTGAGCTGCTCTGTGTTCAGTATTAGCTGAGAGCAAGATAGAGTAAAAATTTGAATAGGGGTAGGTATTGGGGAGAGTGAACAAAGCCTGGGGTATACCCAAGGTAGAGAGACATAGGACACCACGGTCCAGGGCCCCTAGGCAATTTGGGTGACATTTTAGGAGGAAAGTCTAAAATATATTCAATGGCCCCTGAAAGAGGAGCAATTACCAAATCCACCTGCCTCATTCATTTTGCCTAACCCTGAAATAACTTCTAAATTAAGAAAGCAGAAAATAAAACAAGAGGGTAAAAAGATTGGGGATCAGACTTTGAGCTCCACCACTTAACAGTAGTATGGGTATGGTCTGTGTCATTTATTCTCTTAAAACCTTAGTTCCATCTTTTGTAAAATTGGATTAATAATTCTTACCTCACAGAAAATCAGATGTGATCACATGTTTAAAGGGCATTTCAAAAGACGCTGCAATGCACCCTCCCTGTCCACAGGCCTGTTGCAATGAGACTATGCAGCACCTCTCATCTATTTGTCCTCTTTTGAATCCGGGCTGACCCTGTTACTTACTTTGTCCAAAAGAATGAGGCAGAAGTGATGCTATGTGACTTCCAAAAGTAAGCTACAAGAGGCCTTGAAAAGCTTCCTCTTACAAGCCAGCTATCCGGCTGTAAAGAAGCTTGGGCTAGACTACAGAATAAAGAGAAGCCATGTGTGGAGAGAGGCCCTGGAGAATGAGAGGCCACCTTAGATGTTCCAGCCATAGTTGAGCTCCCAGCTGAATGTAGCCACTCGAATGCCCTCAGCTACATCACGTGGAGCAGGACAGCCAGACGAGCCCAGTCTGTCCACAAAATCATGATAAATAGTAAGGTGTCATTGTTTTTAATCCACTAAGTTTTGGAGTGGTTTGTAACACAGCAATAGGTAAATAAGACAATGTGTACATAGAATCAGTTTCTGTGGTTCCTGCTGTGCTTTTCTGCAGCATTTCTCAAGAGAAATGTTACTTGAACTTTGGGCACACAATTCCTTATTTTGGGCCTGCCTCATCTTCTGCAGTACATTCAGCAGCCCTGGTACCTATCCGCTAAACCCCAGTAGGGTTCTCAGGTCACTGAGAGAATCAAGGACATTCTTCCCAGGATCAAATGCTCCCTATTGAGTACCAAATCTAAGAGAAGCAATTACTTCTGGGAGGGTGGGTACTCCAGAGTTTAGAGTCACTAATGGTAGAAGAGGAATTTATTCCTCCTGTGTGCCCTGGTCGTCACTGTTAGTTGAGACATTTTATTCCCTGGGACTTCATGCTGCTTTCCGAGAAATTGGCTCCTAAAGTCAATCCCAAAAGTGAGTTCACAATGCCTATAAAAGTATATGATACTTTTTGATAGTAAATAATGCAACCAGATATCATAAATCTGTATGGATTTAGCCTTGAAGGGGCTCCAAAGAAAACTGTCATCAACTGCCAAGTTCAGTATACGTAGAAAACATTAACATCTTTCTCCAATTTGCCCCGCTTATTAGTGCTTTGGGGATCTGGAGAAAATAAGTAAGTGAACATTATTTTGGCTGCATGTCTTTATGTCTTTTTTCTTCTTGAAGGATCGTTGTAGTAGAAACTCCTACATTTAACAGATTGACAACACAAGGCAGTGTGTTATGGAGGTGAAACATTTCTAAGATATATATCACTCTACAGGAGGCAGAGGATTTAGAAGTGACTTCCTAAAAGAGAGTCACTATTGACCATGAATATTTGTGCTTTGTAAATACCAGTGGAGAACCAAATCTTTATCTGTTAATTTTACCCTGATGGGATATTAGAGCTTATAATTTCTTTCCTGGAGAGCTTCAGATTTCCAGAGCAAACCTCAGGGCAAGGATTCAGGCAGTCATCATGAAGCATCAGTACTCCTGTCTTAAGATATGAAATATTCCTTCTACCTCATCCTTTTACCCACACCCATTCCCCCCCTTATATTTCCATTTGTTCATAACTTGTGTTCCTGTTAAAGCTTTAGTTGAAACAGGGATGGTAATTTATTTGAGCACATCTCTGTCTAGTTAGAGCTAAACAAAGGTGCTAGTTCTCTGGACCAGCATACACTATTCAAAGAAGATATTGGATGCCATGTTGGAATTTGGAATTGAGCTACCAAAAATAACAGCATTATACTTTAAGTCCTTGTATTTTACTTACTCAAGATTGTACGTATTTCCTGGAGAGTTTAAGGAAGTTGAAGAAAGAATTAATTAAATTATTAGAAAAAATACAAAATTTTATGCAATAATATGACATCTGAGTTTCCTTTATAGCTTTCTTTACATGGTACTACACGTTCAGGTTGTACAAGTGAAAAAAGTAAAATGCATGAGTTCTTTACTTTGAAAACTAACAGACTGTGAGAGAGAGAGAAAGAGAGAGAGAGAGAGAGAGAAGAAAACCTAAATACCTGATCTGCTAAAATTTAAACTTAAAATATATTTCTTAGGAAAGTACATATGTTAGAATTCAAGTAGGTGACAATATGCTACTTTTGATCCTAGTCTATTTTAGAAAAATCTGCTCCTTGGTAAATGAATAATATGTTTATACTTCAAGTATGCCTTAAATATTTAACATTTGAAGCCCATATAACAATTAATAAAATTTGATGTTTTAAAAACACAAAAGAACATTTGTAACTTTACAAAAGGATTCAAACCCAGGTTTCATTATGTACGAAGACTCTTTGGAATATTCTAGTGTAAGTACATTTATTAAAAGTTAAAGCATATATACATTTTCAGGAATTGATCTTTTGTGTAAATTGAGATACACCTTTATGACAAAGGCTATATTCACTTCAATTCTTGAAATGTTAATCTCACAAAAACCCTCTCCTCCTCCCACCCTAAATCCTCTGTTATTAATTTTCAGTGACCTTTCCCAGAAGTCTCCTATATCAAAACCATAAGTTTTTTTCCTAGTGCCAACCAAATAAATGCCAAAGAACAGACATTTACTTAATTAGGTAATAAGGTGCCTCAGCCAATCCAGTGAGCTGCACAATTAAGACTGCAAAATAACTCATAGGACTTGAAACATATGACAGCCCATAATATTTACCTGTTGGGACTTCAAATAAAGAATCTATGTGATCTTTCCTTTATAAAACATTGAACTATTCCATTCACAGTGTAATATAAAGAGCATCAGGGTACTTGTGCAGCTTAGATGGACAAAATACAGATCTATTAACCCACCAAAAGGAGTGAAACAAGTCAACTTACTTTAATTATTCACTGTCCTCAAACTTGTCCATGTTCCTGTAGCTATTAAATGGTAGAGACTAAAGTCTAAGCCTATCTTAGTTGAAGCTCATACTCTCTCCATGCTGCCACACTGCCTGCTCTATCTAGGAGTTTTCACTTGAACCGTGCACACATCTCAGATAAGACAATGTGCTTTATGGCTGAATGCTAGTGACGGTGCTGTTTTGTTCCGTTTATGCTAATGGTCTTAGCTTTCACCAAGCTCGTTTTTACTTATCTTCATCATGAAACATACCATAAACTATAATTTGAATTATAAACTCAAAGAAAGGGAAAAAGGAAAGGTCATCAGAGAAGCAGAAAGAAATTTTTAAAAAATAGGAAGAAAGAAGTAAAGAATAAAGTGAAGCTCGGTGCAGAAGATATAAAACATGAGATAAAGAGGGGAAAGGAAGAACAGTAAAATAGAAACACCTGTAATATACAAGTACAATGGCACTCTGGGCACTTCCTCCCAGTGTTGACTTACTGGGTAATCTGGACCAAGTCTCTTGCTGAAGGAAAATAAAATCTCTAGGTGAAACATAAAAATCATTTTCCTTAAAGTATCAAAAAGTTGAAAAAAAAGAGTGTGGAATTACTGGGCCAAGTTCTGCTAGAAAATAGAAATCCAAAGATGTGAGTCTGGTATTTTGCCAAAGGCATATAGGCCAATCTGGAAGAGGCAGCTGAGAAGCTGAGCCGTGCTCTTTTGACATCTTCATAGGACTGGGAGCACAAAATATACAAGACCTCTGATAGTAAAACTTATAAAGCTTCACTGAGAGATATTAGGGAAGACCTAAATAAATGGAGGGATAAACCATGTTCATGACTTGGAAGACTCAATATTGTATTAGTGCCCAATACACAAATAGGTTGATGGAGCAGGATAGAGCGACTAAACACAGGCTTATTCACAAATGTACACGTAGTATATCATAGGTGTGGCACTCACAGCAGCGGGGAAAGGATGGCTGAGACAATTGGATATCCTTGTGAGGATGTATGAAACCTGACTTTCAACCTCACACTCCATCACTCCCTGCACCATCACACCACACACACACACACACACACACACACACAAGAAAAACTCTGGCATTTATGCACAGGAGACATGACATGAGAATGTTCATAGCAGCAATGTATGTAAGACTAAAATAAAATTTTAAAAACTGGAAACAACACATGCTCATCAATAGTTAAATGAATAAATTGTGTATATTCATACCATGAAATACTATATGCAGCAAAAATGAATGTTACAACACAGATAAATCTCAGAAACTAAATGTTAAAAAACTTGGTTATAGAAAAACAAGTATGTTTCTATTTATATAAATTTGAAAACATGCAAAACTAAAAATATATTGTTCAGAGATGCAAACATATGTGGTAAAAATATGATGGAAATTAACAAATTGATAAATACAAAATTTGGGAAAATTGATACCCCTTGGGAAACTGGATGGGATGAGGTAGGGCACACAGGAACTTAATGATACTGGTATTGTTCTTTTTCTAAAATGAGTGGCAAGTAATTGATCTTCCTAGTATTATGATTTCTTATACCATACATGTATTTTATAAACATTCTTTTTTTTAATTGACTCAAGAATTAACAGAAATAGAAATGTAACAAATGTCCAATGCTGAAGTTTGAACTAAATATGCACTTGATATCAAAATTGAAGCTGAAGGTCACCATCACATAATGAACTCCTTGACACAAGAACAAATATGAAATTTTCTCCAGAAAAAATTTGAACCATTATCTCAATTTTAAAACTTAAAATATTACTTCTAGAATGTCTAAATTTTCATTATAATACAGAAACAATAATTTCTCAGGTCCAAAAGCCATGAGATTGCTCCAGTGGACAATGTACCACACATTTGCAATATCAGAAAGGTCCTAGCTTTCAACTGATGTCAGCAAAGGAAGAAGATATTTTTTGGCTATCTCTAGTCAGAATAGGCTATTGCTGGTAGTGATAGTGCCCCCAAGTTATTACATTTACCTTCCACTCTAGCAACAAGTGGATTAAAGTCTTATCTCCTCTGTACCTTCTGGTCTTGAGGCTTTGGTCAATGGTAATCATGCAATTTCATTGAAGCAATCTCACAAACAGAATCACTGTGCATTACTTGAGGATATTTAATAAACATTTTCAGAAGCAGAAGCAAGATTTTTTTCTCCCACTTGTTTTTAATATTATGCATGAGCTTACTACTTTTATTTACCCTTAGACATGGGATTTAGAAATGTGGCAATGGAGCACCATAATTGACTCTCAAGATAACAAAATTGTCTCTGCATTTCCATTTGCACCTTAACTTTCATTAGATGACAACAATTTCAGCATCTTCCTTGGAGCAAATTGAGAAATGAATCTTTATTACAGGTATCATACAAGAAATACTTGCTCTCTGAAGCTCATCAGTTTGGTTATTTCTTCAACAGGGTCCAGCTGTATTAGTCGGGGTTCTCTAGGGAACAGAATCAACAGGAGATATCTGTAAACAGTGTGAGATTTTGTAAGATTCTTTCACGTGGGGATGCACAAGTCCAGGTTCCGCAGAGAGGCTGCAAACCAGGAGCTCTGATGAAAATCTGATGAAGGCCCTTGATGAGTTTCCAGGAGACATTGGCTGTCCAAAGACGAGCTGTGAAATTCTCTCTGAATGCTGAAATCACTTCCCCTTTTAAAGCGTTCAGCTGATTGGATGAAATGTCCCTCGTTGCTGGCGGCAATCTCCCTGGTTAATCCTAGATGTAATCAACCATCTACATAGTAAACTATCTGATGAGTAAAGCCCATAAATGTCCTTGTATTAGAATTAGCCCAGTGCTTGCTTGACCAAACAACTAGGCACAATTATCTGGCTGAGTTGACACATTGGTCTAACCATCACAGTCCACCCTTTGTGAACTTGGCAACCATACACATTACCTTAAACCATACTTAGTCTCTGATAACAGACATGCATATATGTATTTCTGCCTAACAATGGTCAACTCTCCTGAATACAACCAGAAATGCATTAATTCCCTACAGGATAGGGTGCAAGTCCTTGGGTAATATTCACTATTAAACTTGACATCCTTAAATATTATGACATGAAACTACTACCCCTTGTCATATAAGGGAAAAGTTTGGAGAAGAAAACAAATTCGCTTTTATATATATGAAGTTTATTTATATAACTTCAACCATACTCATAACAAAACAATGAAGAAAGATTAATGGCTATTAAAATCCTCGTTTCTGTAACTGGTCATGTGGTTGAAGTTCATATTTATCACTATCTTCTTCCACTACCCATTCCATGTTCCTGTTATTCACAGCAAGCACTTCAGTTGGCCATGGTTCTTTGCCTGGTGGGGTGACCCAAATTTTCATTCCTGAAGATTCTTGGCCATTGTTAGTCCTGGTTGGATTAGGTTGTTGCAATTTTCCATAGACTTTAATCACAGGGTACGGCAGTACTAGGAGACACCCTAGAAGATCTCCTATAGTTCAGGCAAACTCTTCTTTACCTTTATTATGTAGATGCAATCCTATTTCCCCTTGATAGTCAGGATCAATCACCCCAGCCAATACAGTAATTCCCTTCTTTGCCTGTTGATTCAGAGGTAAGAAGTGGCCAGGTGGCGGTCTTAACTTCCAGTTCAATGGAATCATTGTTGTGTTCTCTGGTGGCAGCACTCCGCCATTTGGGACTAAGACCTGTACTCCAGCAGAGCTTAAGGTTGCAAGGACAGGAAGCAAAAATTTTCCTAGTGAGTCAATAAGGGTAATAGTGAGTGGTGCCACTCCCATTTCCACCCCTTGATTCCTGGAACCATGAATCCTGGTTATGGGAGAAACAGCACCATAGAGTGGACACTCGTTTTGAACATACACAGCCTCCTGGAGAACATTGCCCCAGGCCTGCAAAGTATTGCCACCTAGTTGGCACTGTAATTGAATCTTCAAAAGGCTATTCCACCGTTCTATCAATCCAGCTGCTTCAGGGTGATGGGGAACATGGTAAGACCAGTGAATCCATGAGCATGTGCCCATTCCTGCACATCATTTGCTGTGAAATGGGTTCCTTGATCACAAGCAATGCTGTGTGGAATGCCATGGTGGTAGATAAGACATTCGGTAAGTCCATGGGTGGCAGTTTTTGAAGAAGCATTGCATGCAGGAAATGCAAATCCATATCAAGAGTATGTGTCTATTCTAGTTAAAACAAATCACTCTCCCTTTCATGGTGGAAGTGGTCCAATGTAATCAACCTGTTACCAGGTAGTAGGCTGATCACCTCTGGGAATGGTGCCATATCAGGGGCTGAGTGTGGGTTTCTGATGCTGGCAGATTGGGCACTTAGCAGTGGCTATAGCTAAGTCAGCCTTGGTGAGGGGAAGTCCATGTTGCTCAGCCCATGCATAACCTCCAACCCTACATCCATGGCCACTTTGTTTATGTCATTGGGCAATGACAGGAGTAGCTGGGGGGAAAGGCTGAGCAGTAGCCACAGTGTGGGTCATCTTATCCACTTGATTATTAAAATCTTCCTCTGCTGAAGTCACCCTCTGGTGAGCATTCATGTGGGACACAAATATTTTCATGTTTTTTGCCCACTCAGAAAGATCTATCCACATACCTCTTCCCCAGATCTCTTTGTCACCAATTTTCCAATCATGTTCCTTCCAAGTCCTTGATCATCCAGTCAAACCATTGGCAACAGCCCATGTATCAGTGTACAAATACAACTCTGGTCATTTCTTCTTCCAAGCAAAGTGAATAACCAGGTTCACTGCTAGAAGTTCTGAGCACTGGGAGGATTTGCCCTCACCACTGTCCTTCAGGGATGTCCCAGAAAAGGGCTGCAGTGCTGCAGCTGTCCACTTTCAGGTGACACCTGCATATTGTGCAGTACCAACTATAAACCAGGCCTGAGTTTTCTTTTCCTCAGTCAACTGATTGCAAGGGACTCCCCAAGAGGACAAAGCTGTGGGCAGGGAAAGAGAAGGTAACATGGCAGGGGTGGTGACCATGGACATTTGGGCTACTTCCTCCTGTAACTTACTTGTGCCTTCAGGATCTGCTCAAGCCCTATCTCATATATACCAATTCGACTTTATTATGGAGTGCTGCTGTGCATGCCCAACTTTATGGTTTGGTGGGTCAGAGAGTACCCAGCTCATGATAGGTAACTCAGGTCTCATGGTAACTTGATGGCCCATGGTTAAGCATTTAGTCTCTACCAAGGCCCAGTAGTAGGACAAAAGGTGTATCTCAAAAGGAGAATAGTTATCTGCAGAGGAATGCAGGGCTTTGCTCCAAAATCCTAAGGGTCTGCATTGTGATTCTCCTATAGAGACCTGCCAAAGCCTCCAGACGACATCTCTATTTCCCACTGAAACTTCCAGCACCATTGGATCTGCCGGATCATATGGCCCAAGTGGTAGTGCAGTTTGCACAGCAGCCTGGACCTGTCACAGAGCCTCCTCTTGTTCTGGTCCCCAATCAAAACTAGCAGCTTTTCTGGTCACTTGGTAAATGAGCCAGAATAGCACACCCAAATGAGAAATGTGTTGTCTCTAAAATCCAAAGAGAGAAACTAAGCGTTGTGCCTCTTTTTTGGTAGTAGGAGGGGCCAGATGCAACAGCATATCCTTCACTTTAGAAGGGATAGCTCAACATGCCCCACACCACTGGACACCTAGAAATTTCAGTGAGGTGGAAGGCCCCTGTATTTTTGTTGGGTTTATCTCCCATCCTCTCTCATGCAAATGCCTTAGCAATAAGTCTAGAGTCTTTGCTAATTCTTGCACACTAGGCCCTGTCAACATGATATCATCAATATAATGGACCAGTGTGATGTCTCGTGGGAGGGAGGGACGATCAAGGTCCCTGCAGACAATATTATGTGGACAATATTATAATGTAGGGCTGGAGAGTTGATATACTCCTGAGGCAGGGCAGTGAAGGTATACTGCTGGCCTTCCCAGCTGAATGCAAACTGTTTCTGGTGGTCCTTACTAACGGCAATTGGGGGGGAAAAAGCATTTGCCAGATCAACAGCTGCATATCAGGTACCAGGGGATGTGTTGATTTGCTCAAGCAATTATACCACATCTGGGACAGCAGCTGCAATTGAAGTCATAAAGTCATAACCTGGTTGTGTTTACGATAATCTACTGTTATCCTCCAAGATCCATCTGTTATCTGCATTGGCCAAATAGGAGAGTTGAATGGGGATGTGGTGGGAATCACCACCTCTGCATCCTTCAAATCCTTGATGATGGCACTAATCTCTGCAATGCCTCCAGCAATCCGGTATTGCTTTTGATTTACTATTTTTGCTAGGCAGGGACAGTTCTAGAGGCTTCCACTTGGCCTTTCCTACCATAATAGGCACTAAACTCTTTCCCACACAATTTTTAAAGTTATGAGAAGATATATAATGGCCAGTATCTGTCATTTCAATGTCACTCAGGACAATTCTAATGTCCCAAAAAATGTCCCTATATTATACCTATTTTTCCCCCTCCCTCCCCTCAGAACTTCCAGTGGCCATTGTCTCCACATCAATGATAAAATTTCTTCCATTTCTGGAATAACAATAAGTCTATAGTAGAATACCAATTAGTCCACTATAGTCCATTGTTCATTCCCCAATCCTAAGGATTCTGGGATTGTGATGCCCATTCTGCCTGTAACTGAGAGGGAGCCTAGTTCCTATGGAGCAGATAGACGAGACTATCTTGCTTGCAGTTGTAGACTCTCTCTGTTCCTTGGGATAGTTGTTGTCCGTCATCATTTCCTTGTTAGTTGTCTTGGGTGAGTCCAATGAACTGGAGAGTAGGTGTTGTTGAGATTCAGGGCCTCACTGGCACATGGAAAGCCCAAAGATTTAAGTCTCTTGGACATAAGCCTATCAAGTCTAGTACTAACTATAGATTCAAATAGAAGGGACAGAAGAGCCAGGTGTAGAGGAACCACAACTGAATCCAAATCTGTCACACTGGGGAGCATAAATTCCAAAGTAGGACCCACTGACAAGGCACCAAACTCCTGAGCTTTGTGCCCTGCCTATAGTGTCTGGATGTCTTCAGAGCCCTCAGGAACCCCACTATTTGAGGCAATATTTAATGTGGCAGTCAATGAGGTCCTACTGAGACATGCATAAGTGCTGAGTGCCATCAGTAATGAGGGATGTTTTATCCAAACATTTGAATGGCCTCCCAACTCACTTTGATGTCTCTTAGCCATATAAAGTCATTTGTTTTTACCCTTTCCCCCTCTTGGCCAAGGTCTTTTTCCAGTTGCATTGCTAGTTGGTACTTGGTAGTAATCCCTTGGTGCCAGGGAGGCTCATCCCTAGGAGTCATGTCCCGTACCGGGGGAGGCGGGGAGCAGAGAGGGAAGGTAATGCATTTATATGCTGAGTTTGGCTTAGAGAGAGACCACATTTGAGCAACAAGGAGGCTCTCAGGAGGTAACTCTTAGGCACCCTATAATACTAGGCTAAGTTTCCATTTCAAAAGAAAAGGTTCATAAGTACAGTCATCACAACCAAGGGCTCATCAATAGTCCATCTTCCTTCACTAGTCACTGCCCCTGTATTCAGGGGATTCTTGCTGTCCCATTAGAGAATGTAGCAGAGCTCCCCAGGATGGAAATTGGATATTCTTTTGGTTATTGTGTGGATCTCCACCCACCGTGACAATGCCCCATGAACATTTGAACTCATTCATATGCCTTATAGGTATGCCCCAGGTGAACCTGTTCCCATGCATCCCCCATCACTTACACCCTGCACCAATGATCTTCCCCTGCCACAGTTGTAACCCTTCTGTGATCCAAAACATCTTCAAAAATGAAGCCAACAAAATAACCAAATAAAATTAATAAGAAAATGAAATAATAATGATAGTTTTTAAAATGACAAATAAAATACAAAAATTTAAAAAGAATTTGAAATAATGAAACAATAATTTAAAAAATAAAATTAAAAAAATTAATTTTGGCATTATGTCTTGTATCACTGTAAGATCTGTTGTCTTATATGTACAGAGACATTTTCTTCCATTTATTCCCCCAGTGGCTTATTTTTTTTTCATTTTGTCTTCAAAGAAACTTTAGGTGACAGAAAAGTTACGTACAGAATATAGAGGATTCCCATATATCCAACATCCTCCCCCTTTTCCCCTTTCCCCTATTAATAACATTTTACATGTGGGTTGTACATTTGTTACAATTGATGTACAAGTATTGAAGCATTGCTACTAACCATGGTTAATGATTTACATTATGGTTTACATTTTAGACCATACACTTTTATAAATTTTGATAAAATTTAACATGGCCTGTATCCATTATTGCAAGATCATGTAGAACAATTCCAACACCCCCAAAATGCCCCATGTTACATCTATTCTATTCCTCCCTCTCCCTCCCTTCATGATCCACGGCAACCACCATGCTTCACTCCTTGAAAAACAAGATTTATAGTTACTTGCAACAACATTGAGGGCTTGACATACTGGCCTGTCCTCCCCTATTAGGCACTGCCTATGCTCTCAAGAGACTCCTGCCTCTCTATTGGAGATCATAGCAGGACTCCCCAGGATGGGAGTCTAACACCTTCCCATTCATTGTGTGGGTCTCCACCCACTGATACATAGCACTATGACAGGATGAACACTCACATACTCCCAAGAAGACTGCCCCAGGTGCATCCTGTCCCACATGCTCTCCACATCCAACCCCCTAAACCAGTAACCCTCCCCTGCCTAAAAACATTCCCAACGTTGTAGTTTCAGCCACATACCCGCAAATCCCCAGAGTTCATCTGCTCCCTCCCCTGACCCTCCCCCCAGTTCCATGGACAGTGCAACCCTTCCCACCCTATCCCCCTCACAGTCCGGCACCGCCCAACCCAATAGCATCAGTGCACCACTGTTACGCCCATCCACTGCACAACTACACCGTTCCACCTTATCTCTTCCATTCTCTTTGAGATCTTGTTTGAGTTCAAGGCATCTATGAGTGACAAGGCATTTCCAAAATCTCTTTTATGTCATGGAGTTTGCCTTTGGCTGAAGAAGAAAAATGAGCTGCCCACTACCTTACAGCCAGTATTCCTATGATAGTACCTTATGCTGTAGTTTCTGAACACACAGTAAAGTGTGTGAATATAGCATTATATATTGAAAGTCTTATATCATTCATATCCTCCACATGTTTGTTCCATTGCCAATTACTGCATATAAAATTTTATTGATTTTTTTTCAAAGAATATTTCTTCAATCAGATTCACTATGTTGCTGGCTATTTGAGATCCAGACATCTCTTGGCAAGCTAGTAAAACAGAAGCTTTGCTTAATTCATTATTAATCCATCAGGCAGGCAGTTCAGAATTCTAGAAATGGCACTAGAGTATGCATTTGGTGATTTGGTCTTTCAAAATTTGAGACCAAAGCCACAGTTTGAATTGTACATTTTGCCTGAATACTGAGGCCAAAGCTGAACTCTGAAACTTTACTACTTTTCAACAAAAACCATTACTGAAAAAATAGGCAAATAAAATTTAAAAGTAAAAGCGATTAGTTTATTTATTCAACAATTTTTTGAATACTTGCTGTATGCCAGACACTTTAAGGCACTAAAGATAAAATAATGAAAAAAACAGATAAAAGTCCCTCTTCTCATGGTGTTTACCTTTTAGTTTAGAGGAAAAGGGAAGAACCAACAATAAACATACAAACAAATGTCAGATGGTGAAAAAATGATATATAGAAATATAAAGCAAGGAAGGAAAATTGGAAGTGGTGGTGGGAGAAGAAGTGTTACTTTTTAAAGGGTGCAAAAGGACATTCTAATTTATAGGTGATATTTATTTAGAACTTAACAAATACTTTTAAGCTTTCAAAAGCATTGTTTTTCAAAAGAATGAGCAAAGGTACATCAGGCTTATGAAAATAAAGAATAAGATTTCAAATAAGTATTATAAAACAAAAAACAGAATTCAAGATCTAAAGATTGTTTATAATAGCAAATAAACTGCTAACTTAAATACTTAATGAAAAGGGAATGACAAAAAGATCTGGCTTCCACTTATGCAAGTCTCTGTTATTTTAAAATTTTATAACAAACATTTATTATAGTAAAGTATCTGCTACGATGTGTTTTTAAATAATTTAAGGAAAAACAGAGTGATTTTATATTGATTGAGTACAACTCAAAGATATTTTTTCCATGAACCTTCTTTATATAAAGCAAAAAACATTGAATAAAGCAAGGACAAAGTATAATAGTAGTAGAAGAATTTTACTTACATTCTTAATCTTCAACAGATCAGTTAGGGAAAAAATAATGATAAAGAGGATCTGAATTGTGTCATTAGTTAGTCTGAGTCAAGAAAGAGGACTGGAGGAACAGGAAATGTCTCTTTACCTGACTGGGAGAGCTTGCTATTTTTTGTTATTATCATCACTACTCCTCTGGCCCACCATGCCCTCAGAAAGCAAATACCCAAATGCTAACGAAGGCCTTCCACAGCATAGTTCCCTGATGTGGGAGCTCCAGTGCTATCTCAAAAATCTTTCACAGTCCCCTCTCTTTAGTTCTCAGCACCAGTGATCCACACCCCAGCCTGTACTGCCCAGGTTCTGAAAGGTCCGGCTGGCCACATCTTGGGTGAATAAAGCATCTACAAAGGGCTCAACCGCCCTTTGCAAGGTCCAGATGACCCACATGTAACACAGCAGCCTTGCCCTGCCAATTTCTAGGAGTGCAGCCCCCTCCAAGGGCCCCCACTCCACCCATCCCTGCTCTATTGGTCAGGATTCTCCAGAGAAACAGAACCAACAGGATATACATATTCCTATATATAGAGATAAAGAGATTTATTATAAGAAATTGGCTTATGCAACCATGGGGGCTGGCAAGTCAAAACTCTGTAGGGCAGGCCACAGGCTGAAAACTCCAATAAAGATGATATTTGAGTCTTTAATTCGAATTCCCCAGGGGACGCTAGTTGGCAAGAAATTCTAGCAAAGGCCAAGCCAAAGTTGAGGCAAAAATTCTTTTTCTGACTTCTGAAATCCTCAGTTCTGACTTTTAAGACCTACAACTGATTGGATGAGAAGACTCCCCATATTGACGAGGGCAGTTTCCTTTGTTGATTGTAGCATCCCAGGATGGTATGTGAGAAGAGCAGGGAAGTCAGGCCATGCTAAAGAAATTCCCACAGCATAATGTTGACTGCCTCTTACGAAAAAAAAAAAAAAAAAAAAGCATAGTTCACCCAGAAGGGTTAAACCAAAGCTCAGACTGTCACTGAGAAAATCAGCTGCTGCGGTAAAATGGCAGCTTGGCAGATCCATGGTGATTTTACCTCAGAATTTGAAAAGCCCTACATGTAATCGAGTACACCTGAAAGTTCCACCTCAGGTTCACTACTAATAAACCCCTTTATTTTATTAATAAATTCCATAAGGCTTTCTTCCCCTAGCCTCACAAGAGAAAATCATGTGTGATTACTAAGTGACTCCTGAAACAGGATTTAGAGTCCATGTAAGGTAAAGAATTTGTTTACTATTATCTATTCCTCTCAGGATGCAAGTTACAACAACTAGTGGCAGTTAAAGATTTCTGGCAAGGGAATGAGTATATTTTTCTTTTGATTTTTTTATAAGCTACCTCTGAAGAAAAGGGAACAAACTGAGAGAAATTGGCAAAAAGTTTAAAAGAATCTATGGGAAGTGATATTCATTATAAGATATATAATGTTATTGTTTACCTACTCCAGAAGATATCTCATATTGTAATTTATAACATTGAACTTTTCTTAAACATGCTTTCCAATTCTTTGACTTATTTGCATGGGGGTACCCTATTGTACTGGGTAGAATGGTGGCCCACCAAAAGATAGAGCCATGTCCTAATACCTGGACCTTGTGCAGGTTACCTTATTTGGAAAAAGAGTATTTGCAAATATACTGATCTTGATGTAAAAATCATGGATTATCACAAAAGACAGAAGAGTAAAAGACACAGAGAAGAAAGTCATATGAAGATGGAGGCAGAGATTGGAGTGATACAGTCACAGGCCAAGAAACACATGTAGCCACCAGAAGCTGGAGGAGGCAAGAGAGGATTTTCCCCTAAAGGCTTTGGAGGGAGTGTGGCCTTGCCTATGCCTTGATTTTGGACATTTGACCTTCAAATTGTGAGAGAATAAATTTTACTGTTTTAAGCCACAAAGTTTGTGGCAACTTGTTATGGCAACCACAGTAAACTAATATACCCATTATGACATCAACATTATATCTAACCCATGATTGCTCAATATATATTAAAGAATTATGCTAGAAAATTGAATCAAGAGGGGGTGGACTGAGTGCATATGCACATATGGTTTTGCTTTATCTATAATAGAGTTTACTCAGGAGATTATAAATTAGGAGAAATGTCTGTATATAGAAGTCAAACAAGATTAGATTTAAAATGAACACCAAAGCAATACACCTGTACATCAGAGAACTTCTGTAAAAGATGGCTGCGGTTTCAGGGGTGCTGCAAGTTCCCATGTAGTGGATAAGAAGAGCCCAGAGGGAACCCAAATATGTTCAATCCTTGGGGTGATCTGTTGAGGTACTATCAAAGCACCATCCAAAAAGGTCAGTCCTTCTCCCTTGTGGGAAAGTGGTAGACTAGTGAAGTCATTATCTCCCAGGGGGAAACAGCAAGTTTGGGCTCCTGGGCAGGGCCCAAGTTAGAGAGTGAAGTCTTCACACTCAGAAGACCAAGATGCTCTGCCTTGATGACAGTCCTCCCAGAACACACCTGAAATCATTAGGGTAGTCTATGGTAACCAGATGCAACATTCATAGACATGCTACAGGAATGCTCACATTCAAGAACTAGCACACTAAATAAAAGAGGAGAGGTCATATAACCAAGAACCACTAGTAAAATTTAAGGAAAAAAATACTATGAAAGATGCACCAGATTCCATAAAATGAAGAACTAATATGTAAGTGTGGCAGACTTTGCTAGTTGCATACCCAATATCCATTCTCCCTTTCTTCCTTACTAAAAGAACCTTGATTGATTGATCAATTGAATGAATGATTGATTTAACAACTTCATTTCTTATTCATGTCATAAGAGAGAGATCTGGCCAAAGAGATATAAGAGGAAGTCTGGTAGCTTGTCAATTGCCTCCTAATATTTATTCTTTTTGTTTATTTTAGAACCCATGATGTTTAGCTGGGTATATGGCTGCCTAAGGGAGAAAAAAGGCTACACTTCCCAGCTGAGCCTTCTTTGCAGCTTGATATAGCCACATAACTAAACTCTGGCCAGTGAAGTATATGTAAAAGTGTAGTGTGCAACTTCCTAGAAGAAACCATAGACAGTGCATGTCCTCTTCTCTCTTTCACTTGTTGGCTTGAATAAAGACATTATGGCTGGGAAGCGGCTGTGGCTCAATCAGTGGGGCTCCCGTTTACCATATGGGAGGCCCCGGGTTCGGTTCCCGGGGCCTCCTGGTGGGGGCAGGCCCGCCCGCACGGCGTGGTTGGCTGACCCAGCGAGCACAAGCAGCAAGGGGGGGATAAATGAATAAATAAATAAAATCTTAAAAAAAAAAAAAAAAAAAAAAAAGACATTATGGCTGGATCGTGAGCAGCCATGTTGGATTACCTGAAGAGAACCACATATTTTGGGGATAAAACAGAAAGGTAGAAAGATCCTGGTCCTGAGTGGCATCTAAAAGCAGCTCTTGCAGAGCCTAGATTCTTATCTCTGGACTTTTTTAATGATAAAAATAAATCCATAACTTGTTTAAGTCAAAATTTGTTGTGGAATATGATCCTTTCTAATACACCCCCAACATATAACAAAAACAAATGAATATATTCTCAGTTTATTGTATCATGAAAAAAAGAAAAGACTTTTATGAAAATGAACCCATTACAAGTCTTGGAAATGAAAATATAAATGGATGAATGGATAAAGCTGAAGAACAAAATAATGAGCTGTGAGAACAAATCAAGGAATTCTTCTGGATCACATTGATATGGAAAAAGAGTTTGAGGTTATGAATGCAAATAAAGCCAAAGAGAAAAGATAAGTGAAATTCCAATATCCATGTTATAGAAGTTCCAAAATGTGAGAAGAAACAGGATTAAGGAATGGGAATAAATAATGGTAGAACATTTCCCTGAGCTGAAGAATGACATGAGTCTTTAGGTAGAAAGAATCCACTGAGTACTGAGGAAGATGAATGGAAAAAGGCTCACTCTAGTAAAATCATGATAAAATTTGAGAATAGTAATAAAGACAAAAATCTTAAAACTTCCAAAATAAAAAATAAATATTATACTTCATAACAACAAGAATCAGATGAATACCAGGCTTCATTCATATGCACCACTGCAAGCAAGAAGACAATGGAACAATATAATCAAAGTTTTGAGGGAAAATTATTTTTGAACTTAAAAAAAATTATCATTCAAGAGGGCAAATTAGAAATAGGATCAATTAGCAGTTAAGTGTTGACCCAGCTGCACTCCATGGGTGGGACTAGATTAGTTCCAGTCAATAAGAACTATCTTGTCCCCCTTACCAGGGCTCAAGTCAGAAATAGGTATGTGACACATTCCAGTTGAGATAGCAGGAGAAATTTGTTAGGCACTCTGGAAGTCTCTTCTCACACACCTAAGATAGAATCTTCTCCTGCCATTGGAAGCAAACTTGGAAAAGTATTGTCCATTGCTACAGCAGTCATCTCTCAGCCATGAAGGGAACCAGATTTAAAATGAAACTGACACCCATGCAGATCAAAACCTACAGAAAATAACTATTTTCAAGGATGATACAAAGCTAGATACCAGACTAGATATATAGGAGATAAATTAATTTCTTGAGTGTATAAGTTCATTGAATACCTTATATCATTAGGGCTCAATTTCTAGAGGAGTCAACAAACTATAACCCAAAGGCTAAATCCAACACATTGCCTGTTTTGTTTACATATTGTCTATGACTATTTTCATGTTACAGAGGCAGAGTTGGGTAGTTGACCCACAAAACCTAAAATATTTACTATCTGGCACTTTACAGGAAAAGATTTGTTAACCCCTGATTCTAGAGAAACCTCAGTTGAGAAGCTCTGCAAAGAGACTTGGCTTTGTTCAAGCAAGTCAAGGTAAGGAGTTCAGGCTGTTTTGCTGAGATGTTTTATGGCCGATGACCAAAACTACTTTGGCACCAAACTATTTCCTTCAACTGAAACCCTACCTTAGGGTTGTTATGAGGATTGAGTGAGTCAATAAGTATATAGCAAGTAGAATGCTGCCAGGCACATAGTAAATGCTCAGTAAATGTTAGCTCTGATCCAAACCAGGATACCAACTAGTATTTATTTAGCTCACTATTCTGCAGGTTTGCAATTTGGCCTGGGCTTTCAAGCCTGATATGCCTAATATAGGCTAGATTTCATCCACATCTGCAAAGAGCCGCAAATCAGATAGGTGGTTCTGCTTATCAGGTTGCCTGGTTCAGGATGGCCCCATTCACGTGTCTGGTGGTTGTCTAGCTATTGCCAGGGCAACTGGACCATGTGTCTTTCATTCCCACAGAAGGTTAGCCTGACTTTTCACAAACTGGTTACAAGAGAATAAAGTGAAAATGACCTCTGGAGGTCTGGCCTTGGAATTGGCACACCATCACACCCACCACATTTTATTGGTTGAACAAATCATAAGACTAGTCATATTCAAAGGGTGGGCAAATAGATTTCCCTTCCTGATGGGAGGAGCTACAGGGTCATTTTGCAAAAGAGCATGGAAATAGGAAAGAAGAATAATGGCAGCTATTCATGTAAACAATCTATTATATTAAATTAATATATCTTACCCTAATTTAAATAGCAAACAAATATTTAAGTACTTATTAAATGTCAATACTATATGAAATGGTTTTGCCTTTTTCCTTTCCATTTGAAATCAAAAGTTGATTTGAACAGAAGCTTTTTAAAAAGTAAAAATAAATTATTTTGCTCTTAGTAATTGTGTGTTTGTGGTATGACATCTGCATGTGTATAAAAACTTTTCAGCACCATGGACTCAAAAAATTCAGCTGATTGATCCACAGTCTTTATCATCTACAGTAATACGTTGAGTTTATTCTTGAATTTTAATTCTTCTTTAAATGCAACTACAAAAGAAATTCTAATTTTGTTTCAAATGCATAAAAAGGAAATTTGTCTCCTGCATTTTTAACTTGTCACAAACATCTTCACAATGTACTAAATAAAATATTGCAACATACCAGCCACTTTTTCTTCAAAAATAAAAAATTAACTTGACTGTTTTCTGCCACTTAAAACTGAAAACAGGGGAGCGGGTGTGGCTCAAGCTGTTGATCACCTGTCTCCTACATGGAAGGTCCTGGGTTATTAAGTTTCCAGTGCCTCCTAAAAAAATCAAAAACAAACAATAAGCAAAACAAGTGAAAAAAAACAACTCAGAGAAGCCAATGTGGCTCAGTGGTTGAGGTCCGGCTTCCCACATATGAGGTCCCAGATTCAATCCCCCAGTACCTGAAGAAAAAAAAAAAAAAAAAAAAAAACACTGAAAACAGTAAAGATGAAAAATGGAGAGAAATCTAACCATGTTCTGGGGCCTCCCAGCCTTCCTATCTCCAAAGGTGTAAATCATTAAGTATCCAAATGAATAATACATTTCATGATCAAGCTTACCAGAATAAATAATTTATATATCCACTCTTGACTATACAGATTCATTAGTACTCTTAAGCAAATTAATATGTCTTTATATACCAGAGTCTAACAAAGTGTTATATTCTCTGCTATTACTTTACATATGAACTTAACAGTGTCTTTTCTATTAATAGGGTTTGTTTCCCTGTCCCCTCCATTCCAAATTTTGGACATGGTATATAATGGTATATATATATATACACCTGCCTTAAGGCCTGGCTTCATACCACATGGGATAACAGAAGAGAATCTCTTAAAGTGAAAAAAAAAAAAAAAAAGAGAGATATTGACTCTTTGGGCATGGTAATAATAATAATAATAGCAATCACTTATGTGATGTTTAGGATGTGCCAGATACTCTTTAAATAGTTTATACATGTTAACTTACTTACAAAGTCCTACAAAATAGGTGTCTTTATTTTTCCCATTTTATAGATGAGAAAACTGAGGAACAAAGAGGTTAAAAGGCTTACCTCAGGTCACACGGCAAAGTGGTAGTGCTGGGACTTGGAACTGGGCAATCTGGCTCCAGAGCTCATGCATCCAGGAACCATGCTAAGATTATGAAAAGTCTGATTGTAGTGTAGATACCTGATCCTGAGTTTACACCAAGGAGCAACATTTCCATTTATCCTTCATACTCCAGATTCACTCCAGGGAAAAGCAAATGCAACTCAATGACTAACACTCAGGACCACCAAAAGAGAGGGAATTAGGGATTAGGGCTGGGGTCTGGGGATGAAGAGGGCTTTATGGAGTCAAGGTGGATCAACGTAAAGGAAGTGAACCCACAAGGGAGGAGCTCCTGTACTGGATGAGAAGGAGGTGGCAGCTTTGGGAGTCACACCATATGTAATAAAAGAGCACCGCACACATTCAGGATGGGGTAGAATGGGTTGAACAAAGTAAGTGAATCACTCACATTTCTCCCACTTAAGGGTGATCTTAACATGTAGGTGGCTACTGACTTTAGCCTACGATAAGGATCTGCCTGCACATCATTCTAGATCAGCTAAAATAAGATTTTTCTCCAGGAATGGACTCTATCATCCCACCCATCTAAAATTAAAAGTATTGTAAGGGTGGTAACATACCTTGATAAACTGCAAAAGGTCTCTTCACCTTTCTCTCTCCCAGTCCTCTCTCCCCTGTTCTGTTTGCATTGACATGTGAACTTGTTTCCTCCAAATGAGATATATATGTCAACTTATTTGATGGACTTGACAAAATTGGTCTAAAATAAAGTACCAGCTCACTATAAATGATCACCAACAAAGGGTCCTGGAATTTTCTGATAATTTACAATAATGTCTTCCATGATGATGACATAATGTTTAGAGGTACAAGCTTGTTATATACACAGATAAGATCATCTAAAAGGGATGAGAGAGAGCAGGATTATATTCCTGGACACTACAGGGCTGATCGATCCCTGATTCTGGAGCAAGACCATGACCTCCCTGACAAAGAACTACTCTCAGTTTGTAAAACAGCTCTTGAATGAGCACCTAACCATGGGACACAACATGACAAAACAACCTGAGCTATCCATCACGAGCTGGGCAATTCTGAACCACTGAGGTGCAATGTCAGTGGTACCTGGGGATGAGACTTAATCATACCAAGAAAGCATGAATAACTCATGAATAGGAGACCCAGACTCCTGCTATTGTTGAATTGATGCTTTTCCCTCCATCAACAACTATGGCTTCACAGGGAGTGTTTTAGTTCCCTAGCTGCTAAAATAAAATACCACACAATGGTTTGGCTTAAACAATGGGAATTTATTGGCTCATGGTTTTGAAGCTTGGAGAAGTTCAAAATTGAGGCATCAGCAAAATGATGCTTTCTCTTGAAGACTGTGACATTCTGGGACTGACTGATCCTTGGACCTTGGCTTTCTGATCACATGGCAATGCACGTGGCAAAGTCTTTACCTTTCTCCTTTGGGTTCCATTGACTTCTGGCTTCTGACTGCTCCCTATGGCTTCTCTCTCCATTTAACTTTCATTATGCTTAAAAAGGACTCCAACAATACATATTAAACCCAACCTGATTCAGTTGGATCACACCTTAACTAAAGTAACATCTTGAAGAGATCATGGATCCACACCCACTAGAATGCAGACCAAGACCAGGAACATGTCCAAACTGGGGTACACAATTCAATCACCAACAGGAAGTTCTCAATGAGCAATCATCAGAGGAAGGAAAGGCTCAGACTTGGTTCACAGATGAGTCAGTGTGATATGTTGGTACTCACTGGAAATGTGTTGCTGCCACAATACAGCCCTACTCAAGGGTGACCCCAGAAAACACCAGTTAAGGGAAATCCTCCCAGTGGACAGATCTCCATGAAGTATACCTGATTTGGAGAGTTGGTCAGTGATATGGATACAAACAGTCCTCTGGACATAAACAAATGGTTTAACTAATTGTTCAGATCCCTGAAGGGAACAGGTCTGAAAGAGCAGTTAGCAATGAAGTCTGGCTAAAAGTTCTATGGAGGAACCTATGGGAGTAGGCACAAAATGCTCACCAGAAATTATTTACCTTAAAGAAGGAGCTCATAGACTAGATTAATAGGATGATGCATCCTATGGATGTTAGTCAACCTCCATCCTGAGCCACCTCATGGATACCCCTGTAGATTCATGAACTGAATAGCCACGGAGGCAGGGGTAGTGGCTTAGCATGGGCCCCAAAACAAAAGTTCCCTCCCAGCATGACTTATCTAACTGCTGAAACTGTTGAATGTCCAGTCCCGCACATGCAGAGACGAATGCTAAGCTTCAATATGGCACCATTATCTTTGGGCATATTCCACCTTAAAGGGACAGCAATTCATCTTTACCAGAAGCAGTACTACTCCAGATATTGGATCACCTTTCATGGCTGCATTGCCTCTACCAGCTCCAGTATCTGGGGATTTATAGGATCCCTAATCCATCAATATAGTAGTCCACACTATATTGCCTCAGACAATGGAACCCATTTTAAGGTAAAAGAATTACAACAATGAGCCCAAGACCATAGGTTTCATGGCTTTGTCTATGTACATTATTACCCAGAAGCATCTGGCCTGAAATAACAATGGAAAAGACCACTGAAGGTGTAAAGTGCTTACTTTTATGAAATAACACTCTAGAGGATCGGGACATTGCACCAGGATACAACATATGCATGACATCAATGGCCAATGTGTGGTATTGTGTCTCCAATAGCTAGATTACATAGATCTAGGAACCAAGAAGTGCAAGCAGGATTAGTTTCTCTTCCATTACTCCCCCTAGCAGAATTTATATTTCATGTCTGAAAAGTTAAGTTCTGCCAATTTGGAATTCCTAGTTCTTGCTGCAGGAAAGAGAAGTGGAGAACATTTCAGGTGATACAATAAGGATTCCAAATTGGAAGCTATGTCAGTCAGTCATGACCTGATCATTTTGGGGTTCTTATGCCCAGTGAACCAGCAAGCAAAGAAGAGCATTACTTACTGCTGAGGTAATAAACACTGATTACCATAAGGAGGGTGATTTGAAATTATACAATAGGACAGAAAGGATTATTTATTGTACCCCAAGGATTCAGTAGGCCATCTCTTAATACTTCTGTTGCTTAGTAATTACTACTAAAGAGCAATGTGTCAGTCAGGGTTCTCCAGAGAAACAGAACCAACATACATATCTACATTTATATCCATATCCATATCTGTATCTATAGGTATCTACTTATCTATCTACATATAAATATTAAGATTTATTATAGGAATTGTGCTATGCAACCTTGGAGATTGGCAAGTCCAATTTTGGTAGGGCAGTCACAAGTTGGAAACTCCAATGAAGCTGAGGTTGAATTCCCCTGCAGAAACTGGCTATAGAGGCAGGAATTCTCCTTTCTGACTTCTGAAATCCTTAGCTTTGGCTTAAAGACATCCAATTGATGAATTAGGAAACTACCCTCATTGCTAAGGGCACTCTCCTTTATTGATCACAGATGCAATTAGCCATAGATGCAATCAACTGACTGTAGATACTAATCTATCTACTTTCATCTACAAAATACTCTCACAGAAACAGTCAGGCTAGTGCTTGTTTGATGAAACAACTGAACACCATAACTTAACCAAGTTGATAGATGAAATTAACCATCACCAGCAGTTACAGTAACTACTACACATCACTACATATCACTAATAGGTCACTTACGGATGAAGATCTGGAATTTCTACCAAGCATGCAACCCACACCAGCCAATGTGCTTTCTTAGGGAGAGAGAAATCTAAAATGGGTTAATGAAAGGGAAAGATGGTGATTATCAATTACGTCCTTGGGACTTGCTGTATCAGTAGGGTTTGTGACTAGTTTCATTAACCCTCCTTAAGTGTTTTGAGAGATTGCAAGGTTTCAACTGAAGTGGATACTGTGACTCTATTAATCAGAGTTCTCCAAGGAAACAAGTTTGTAGGGGTGAGCACCATGCCTTAGACTTAGAAATACTTGACTTAAATTTGATCCTAACTCTGATTTCACCATCTGGAATCAACAGAAGATCAGCATTGTATGCATGGACTGGGGGAAGACTTCTTGGGGTGCCTGTGAAACTTTAGGCAATTTTCATAGTCTCCAAGCCTCCATTTTCTCATGTATAAAATGGAGATAGTAAAACAAGCTACCTCACAGGTTCATTTTTAGGATTAAATGAGTTCACATTCATGCAAAGTACTTATAAAGTCCCTTATCTATTATTACCATTTCTGAAAAGGGGTAAAAAGTCCCTGCCTCAAAACATTGTTGGGAAATTAGCTGACTTCTTCAGGTAGTTGTTGGGTCTGATTAGGTTATATTTGGGCACCTGAGCTTATTGTAAAGCAAGGTAAGCAGTAAAATAATTTTTTCTAGGAAAAAAATTACAGTGCTATAATTTGTCTCTGGTTATTTCTCCCCTTTCCCGACTGGCAGAAACCTGGACCATTTATATTCTCCTCCCAGCCCAGGGAGTAGAATCCATGCCAACAAAGACTTCAACCCATAGCTCCTTTGTCCCCTAGAAAAGCTTATTATTTCCTGCTTCTTCTATCTCCACCCCTTACCATGTCTAGGCCTGGCTGGGCCTGCAGAAAGTGAATGTAACAAGTAACAAGAACAAAATTGATGTTTGCACATCAGAATTCAAGTCTTAATTTGAAATAAATATTCCAAAGGCCCAAGAATGAGGTTGGAGGGTTTTGCCCAAACTTTAGGGGATAGCTTCATTTCAAGAGACCTTGCTCTGCTCACTATATGATTTAAAGTAGCCATCTATACAAAATAATTCAGAATATAAAGAAAATGGGTTTAGCAAATATGTCATGTCTGGATACATGATAGAAGATTTTATAGATTTGTATATAAAATCTGAGTAATTAGGCTGGCCAAGGATTCTAGTACCCTAGTAATCTGAGAAGCAAGTGTTCTTTTATCCCTTCAACAAATAATGATGTGAGATGGGAACAGAAGAGCACCAGGTTTTGCAACAGATTCAGGTACTAGGGCAACATGATTAGCAGCTATTCTTGCATTGCACTTGACTCACAGTCCTGTTATCAATTATCCATTGCCTCGGAGTATCTGACTGACAAAAAAAAGCCGTGGGACCACTGGGATCCAATAACGGCATGATTCAGCAGACACACTGCATAATGGCTATTAAATCAGACACCAGAGTCCACATTGACCTCATCCAGTTCTGATTATCATGTTGACCTGGTCCTAAAGTCCTGCAAAGATATTCATCACCCAAGAGGTCCCTCTTCAGAGAATTATAATTGCCATGAAACACAGTAATTCATACAACTAATAGTTCATTCTAGACATCCTGCTAATACTGATTTCCACTGTTTAGCTGGATTAAAGGCTGCCTGTTACCAAGAGACTTTGCAGCACTCTCTCCAGTTAATTAACATTTTCAGGCACTTGTCTGGAAGACAACAACAACAGAAGTTGCTATTTAATTGCTATTGTTTACCACAAATTGCAAGGTGCCATGGTTACTTCATACTTGTTACTGGGATTACTGTCATCATCATCATTATCAATATTTATTGAATGCCCACTTAAATGCACTCTACTCCACTAAGTGCTCTAATGTGTCCTAGAACACAGCTTGCCAAAGAAGCTAATCATGAAAACAGCACTCCATAGACTTATTACTGTTTCATTCCATTTAAAAATATATAAAAATCTTTTTTTTTTTCACGATTGGAACTCAATAGTATAGAAGCATAAACATCACTAAACTTTCCATTTATTTGGTAATCTATACCTTCTGTGTCTGACACATAGAAGACTCATTAAATATTTATTAAATAAATAAAATATGGATGAATTTATTAAATAAATAAGTTGAATACAGACGTTTGTAGCCAAAAATATGCAATGAGAGCTGAGACTCCAGATGACAAAAAGGATAAAAAGTAGCTGATTTATCTTGAGTGGTTTTCAGGGAGTATAAAGTCCTCCTCCATTCATTATTGTGTTCAGGGAAAATCAATTCACATTTTTTTCCTTTATAGGAAAAAAAATCACAGAAGGGCAGACTCTCAGAGACTCTCTTGAACATCATGTGATCAGGCATTGTGGTATTTAAATTTTTTTCTGTTGTGGCACAGCTGTTGCTCACAAACGCAAAACAGTCCCAAGGTTGAACATAATACCTACTACTTTCTCTCTCCTTCAAGAAATAGGTAAGGCCCTTGATATTGATGATTGTACTTATGAACCTTTTTTTGTGAAATTGAAGCTTGGCCTAGTATTATAAACTGCCTAAAAGTTACCTCCTGAGAGCTTCCTTGTTGCTCAGGTGTGACCTTTCTCTAAGCCACACTCAGCACATAAACGCACTACCTTCCCCACCGGCATGGGACATGACTCCTGAGGATAAGCTTCCCTGGCACTGAGGGATTATTACCAAGTGCCAACTAGCAGTGCATTTGGAAAAAGACCTTCATCAAAAGGGGGAAATGATAAGTACAAATGAGTTTTTATGACTAAGAGATTTCAAAGTGAGTTGGGAGGTCATCCCAGAGGTTACGCTTATGCATGTCTCAGCAGGATCTCATTGACTGCCACAGTAAACAGTGCCTCAAATAGCAGGCCTCCTGAAGGCTCTAGAGACATTCAAAAACTATAATCAGGGCAGACAACTCAGGAATTCTGCACCCTGTAGTGGGCCTTACTTTGGAATTTATGCTCCCCAGTGTAACAGACTCATTTATAGGTTCTCTACACATGGCTCTACTGCCCCTTTTATTTGAACCTATAATTAGCACTATACTTGATAAATATATGTCCCAGAGACTTAAATATTTTATCTGTCCATGTCCGTTTGAGCCCTGAATTTCAGAAGAGTTGCAACACCTACTCTGCAGTTCAGTGGACTCACCCAGGACAACTAACAAGGAGATGATGATGGAGATGGACAATGCCCATCCCAAGGAACAGAGAGTGTCTGCAACTGCAAGCAAGATAGTTCCATCCATCTACCCCATGGGATCTAAGCTTCCTCTCAGTTAGAAGCAGAGTGGGCATCACCATCCCCAAATCCTCAGGACTGGGGAATGAACAATGGACTAAAGTAGACTAATTATTATTCTACTATAGGCTTATTATCATTATAGCCTTGGAAGAACTCTTATGACTGATACAAAGGCAGTGGCCACCAGAGGTTCTGAGGGATGGGAGAGGGAAGAATGGGTATAATATGGGGGCATTTTAGGGACATTGGAGTTATCCTGCATGACACTGCAGTGATGGATACAGGACTTGTATATTTTACATATCCTACAAAATTGTGCAGGACAGAGTGTAAACTGTAATGTAAATTGTAATCCATGGCTAGTAGCAATGCTTCAATATGTGTTCATCAATTGTAACAAATGTACCACACTAATGAGGGATGTTGTTGATGTGGGAAAATGTGGGAGGAGGAGGGAGTTGGGAATATGGGAATCCCTTATATTTTTTATGTAACATTTATGTAATCTAAAGCTTCTTTAAAAATAAAAAATAATTTAAAAAGTAATGTCTAAAAAAAGAGAGCTATAACCTTGAATTCACTCTCATTTCTTTCAATAGAGAAAAGAAAATCATTCCGAAATCTTGGTTTCTGAACTATTATTAGTAATGAATTACTTGTAAATACATTGCAACTGATTATGCCATGGTCGGGTCTTCCAACACAGAAGTTAAGGACATCAAACTGGGAGCCAAGGGACCCAGATTAGCTATATGGTAAGAGCCAAGTCATTTTCTCTCATTGAATCTGTTTCTTTATTGTAATATAAGAAGATTGAATAAGGGTTGCATTTCAGTTCTAATTATTTTAGCTGGGGATCTTGTTTAAAGACCTTCCTTGGATTCAGAGGTATGGAGCTAAATCTGGAAATCTGGGAAAAGCTAAACAGGAGTTAGGGTTTTATCAAGGGTTTTTATATCTCTGAAAACAGTTTATCCTTCCTTCCCTTCTCCCAGTAGCTTCTCCTACATCTTATGGAAAAAGATAAACAGGGAAACTTTTCTCAAACCTGAGGGTTCTCACAGTATGCCTGGATTCTATAAGCTAACTCTTGGACATGTATTTATTATTTGCCCAACATCTCTCCCTCTGAGGATCCCTCTTCCCCCATTCTTTAATGATCTTGCTCACTCTATATGGTTCAAGTAAGATTCACTGCACCTTACCCTTAACCTTACATTTGCAAGACTCTTGATTCTCATAACAATCTTGTAAGGCTGACAGGATAGGTATAACTTTGGTTTCCATTTATATGTAAGAAAACAATTGATTTCATTTCTTGACGATTAAAATCACACATATACGAAGCAAGCGAGCTGCAACACAAACTCCAGGGTTTTTTTTACTTCAAGTTTAGTATTCTTTCTAGTTCAGGGGTTCTTAACCTTTTTTGTACCACGGATCCCTTTGCCAGTCAGGTGAAAACCACAGACCCCTCACTAAATCCACATGATACTGTGTATTATTTAATAAATATATCACACCACACCAACATGTCCCCATAAGAATAATGCTTTTTTTCAGTTTTTCAATTCAAGTTCATGGACCCTCTGACATCTTTCCACAGACCCCTTGGGGTTCTGTGGACCCCTGGTTAAGAGCCCTGCTCTAGTTCCTCACAAGAGAACCCTTTACTAATCATTGTATCCTCACCATGTACATAGAAAAGACAGAAAGCTACCCAAGATTCTGAGAATAAGACTAATAAAATCAACCAATGTAAGAGATTAGATCAAATATCAGCAGAAGTCATTATAAAGATTCTGTATGCCTACCAAATTAAGAGTAGAAGGATCAACACCAACCATAGCCAAATCAAAAATATTGATTTAGAAATGTCATGAAGGGGGAATTTCAACACGGAAAAGTTAAAAACAAAGGTCTGAGAAGAAAAACATGGCAGTAACCATCCAACAATGTCTATGTGAAAGATATATATAATCCGGGGAATTAAGAATTTTAGTCAGTATAGAAAGATGTTCTCTGATGAGGGGAAATGTTAGTTTGTCAAAGTTTGCCACAGCCTAAATAAAATACCTACCAAGATTATCCTCCTCACTGTGCTCAGAATCCATGTGCTAACCCATGACATCAAATATCTGACCACTCACATTTAGTGTGGTTCAACAAATATGTTTTCAATGTTTTCTGTGTACCAGGCATGGTACTAGGGTTTGGAGATACAAGGATGAGCAAGAAATAGTACTTGTTTTCAAAGAGGGGAGTGAAGGAGAGAAAGGGGTTTTGAAAGATCCCCAAGATTCTATATGGACAACCAGGCAGCTGCTGTTCACTGAGGGAATATAAGAGGAGGAGTAGGATGGAAGGGGAAAGGAGTTCATTTCTAGACATTAGATCAGTTAGCAATGGTTTGGGCTGGAAAAAAAAAAAAAACGAGCAGAGTTTAAGCAATAGATATTTAGTTACCACAACACGAAATTTGGAAGAAAGCAGTCTGGGCCTGGACAATAGTTCAACAATATCATCAAGATTCAGACTCAATCTATCCTTTATTCTGCCATCCTCAACTTACTGGCTTTTCATCCTTGTGTTTATTGTCTCATATTCATAAGATGGCTGCCACAGCTCCAGACACCACACTGCATTCAGGAAATATGTGGATAAGGTAGCATCAGCCTTTCATCAGGAAAATCATACCTTTCCCAGAAGCCCTTGGCAAGGATGAATTCATGGCTACCTCTATCTATAACCAAGTCTAGAAGAGCATCTGGATTTCCAGCCACTATAATCATAGACAAAATTATTAAAAACCGTTGGGAAGTATTGGCCACAGAAAACATTTCTATTTGGAGATTCTCAGTAAGCAGTTGTGTATATAGGTTTGGTTCTTAAGGGAGAAACCAGGAAAGGAGACAATGAGAGAAATACACTCGCACACACACAATACGCATATATACTATATCTTGATAGTTTTGTTAGTATGAAACAATCTCCAAAAGAATAATCACTGGAAAAATCAAGTTCCTGAATTAACAAAAACGAAGGTCCAGGCAGTTCCTGGTTTGGAGGCTTCACAAATAAAAATTCCTTGAGTTCCTTCTTAATCAACCAACCTTCTCTACATGATTCCCATACTTTTTCTCAGTCAAAAGAGCTTCAAATTCTAGAGTTCCTAACAAAGTTTTCAGAACATAGTATAAACTCGATAGATGTTTCTTAATTTAATGATTAATTGGACCTGGGCACAGAGGAAAATACAATCCAGAAGATTGTAGATTTTTGGCTTTGACTAACAGCATCTGACTGCACAAGGATTTCTAAAACTGGAGATGAGAATAGTTGTTGCAAATTCCAGGGTATATGTCAACTATTGAACCAAAATATCATTTTTCATCTCTTTTTAATTCCTCTAATGAATCTCCTAACACTCAATATATCAAAAATCAACAATTATGCGAACTACATTAATCTAACAGGGAAGATAAGCACCAAAAATGTACAAGCCTCTTTTCCATTCTCCATGCAGCTATTACACAGGTGGCATGAAAATTATAAAGTCTTTTCTTTTCTTTTCAAAGAAGGCTTAGATTACATAAATGTTACATCAAAAATATAGGGGATTCCCATATACCCCACCCTTTCCCCTTCCCACACTTTCCCCTGTTAACATCTTTCATTAGTGTAATACATTTGTTACAATTGATGAACACATATTGAAGCATTGCTACTATGGACTATAGTTCACATTTTAGTAAATTATAGTTTACACTTTGCACCCCTCAATTTTATAGGTTTTGACATAATGTGTAATGTCCTGTATCCATCATTGCAATGTCATGTAGGACAATTCCAATGTTCGAAAAATGCCCCATGTTATAGCAATTTTTCCCTCTCCCTCCTCTCAGAACCTCTGGTGGCCACTGCCTTTGTATCAATGCTAGGATAATAAGTCTATTTTAGTCCATAGTTACATTCCCCCCTTATGTTTGTTCATTCCTCAGTCTTGAAGATTTTGGGATGGTGATGCCCACTCTGCTACCATTTGAGAGGTGGCTTAGATCCATGTGGCAGATAGATATAACAGTCTTGCTTGCAGTTGTAGATACTCTCTGTTTTTCGGAATGGACATTGTCCATCATCATTCTTTTGTTAATTGTCCTGATTGAGTCCAATGAACTGGAGAGTAGGTATTGCAACTTTGCTGAGATTCAGTGCTCAACCAGCATATGAACAGACCAAATATTTAAGTCTCTGGGACATATATTTAACAAGTATAGTGCTAATTACAGATTCAAATAAGAGGAGCAGAAGAGCCATGTGCAGGGAAATTATGAGTCTAACTGTTACATTGAGGAGCATATATTCCAAAGTAAGACCCACTGACAGGGTGCCTAATTCCTGAGATTGTCTGCCGTGCTTATAGTGTCTGGATGCCTCTAGAGCCCTCCGGAGCCCCGCTGTTTGAGGTGCTGTTTACTGTGGGAGTCATTGAGATCCTGCTAAGACATGTATAAGCATAACCTCTGGAATGACCTCCCTACGCACTTTGAAATCTCTTAGCCATAAAAACTCATTTGTTTTAATATTTCCCCCTTTTGGTGAAGGTCTATTTATAAATGCACTCCTAGTTGGCACTTGGTAATAATCCCTCAGTGCCAAAAAGGCTCATACCCAGGAGTCATGCCCACATGGGGGGAAGGTAAAGTATTTATACGCTGAGTTTGGCTTAGAGAAAGGCCACATTTGAGCAACAAAGTGGCATTCAGGAGGTAACTCTTAGGCAATATGTAGTACTAGACTAAGTTTCAATTTCACAAGAAATGGTTCATAAGTACAACCATCAATATCAGGGGCCTATTATAATGCTCTGTCCTCTTTCACTAGTCAGTGCCCATGTATTCAGGGGATTCTTGCCACTCTGCTTTAGAATGTAGCAGAACTTCCCAGGATGAGAATTCAATATTCTTTTGGTTATTGTGTGGGTCTCCACCCACTGAGACAACACCCTATGACCACTTGAACATATTTATATGCTATAGAGGCATACCCCAGTACACCCCTCCCCACACATCACCCATCACCAAAACCCCACACCAGTAATCCTCCCCTGCCACATTTGTGACCCTTCTGCAATCCAAAATCTCCCCAAAAACAAAGCCAAAAATAAAAATAAAAATATTAAGAAAGTAAAATAATAATAAAATACAAAGTAAAAATATATAATAATAATAAAATAATAAAAATAGTCTTCACTGCTAGCTAGATATAAATCATACTTGATCCCAGAAAAATCAAGCAAGTGGCCATTATAACACATAAAAATTTCTAAATAATTTATAAAATATCTTTTTCTTTAGAAACATTGGGTGGTCCAGCAGGCAAGGAACAGAATGCCATTCTCTTCAAACTATCTCCACTGTACCTTTCACATCAATTAGTTAGAGCCAGGCACACCTGTTGAATGCAAATTGCTTTATGAACATCTGTTCCTCCCCATAATTAACAAGCTCAATATTGAAATAGCCATCTAGTCTGGGGCTTACTGATATCATAGCATCTTGATTTCCTCAG
>JAKSZT010054466.1:7791122-7810663 GCA_026826555.1 Tolypeutes matacus | reverse complement strand
ATTAGAGAAATTGGTCTGTAATTTTCCTTTCTTGTGGTATCTTTATTTGGTTTTGGTATTAGGGTAATGTTGGCATCATAGAATGAGTTAGGTAATATTCCTTCTACTTCTATTTTTTGGAAGAGCTTAAGTAGAATTGGTGTTAGCTCTTTCCGGAATGTTTGGTAGAATTCAGCTGTGAAGCCATCTGGTCCTGGACTCTTCTTAGTTGGGAGGTTTTTAATGACTGAGTCTATCTCTTTACTTGTAATTGGGCTGTTGAGTTCATCTATTTCTTCTTTCATCAATGTCGGCTGTTTGTGGGTTTCTAGAAACTTGTCCATTTCCTCTAAATTGTCATTCTTGTTGGCATATAATTTTTCAAAGTATCCTCTTATGATACTCTTTATTTCTGTGGGGTCAGTAGTGATATCACCTTGCTCATTCCTTATTTTATGTATTTGCATCTGTTCTCTCTTTTTCTTTGTTAGTCTGGCTAAGGGTTTGTCAATTTTGTTAATATTCTCGAAGAACCACCTTTTGGTTTTGTTTATTGTTTCCAGTGCTTTCTTATTCTCTATTTCATTTAGTTCTGCTCTAATCTTGGTTATTTCCTGTTTTCTACTTCCTTTAGGTTTAGTTTGTTGTTGTTTTTCCAATTCCTCCAAGTGTGCAGTTAGGTCTTCAATTTTAGCTCTTTCTTCTTTTTTAATATATGAATTTATGGCTATGAACTTCCCTCTCAGGACTGCTTTCGCTGCATCCCATAGGTTTTGATATGTTGTGTTGTTGTTTTCATTAGTTTCAAGGTAGTTACTGATTTCTTTTGAAATTTCCTCTTTGACCCACTGTTTGTCTAAGAGTGTGTTGTTTAACTTCCATAACCTTGTGCCTAACCTGTTTCTCTGGCCCTTAGTGATTTCTAACTTCATTCCGTTGTGGTCAGAGAAATTACTTTGTATAATCTCAATCATTCTGAATTCATTGAGTGTAGTTTTGTGGCCTAGCATGTGGTCTATTTTGGAGTATGTTCCATGTGCACTGGAGAAGAATGTAAATCCCGCTGTATTTGGGTGTAGTGTTCTGTATATGTCTATTAAGTCCAAATCTTCTAATGTATTGTTGAGTGCCTTAGTTTCTTTATTAATTCTCTGCCTAGATGTTCTGTCTAATGATGATAGTGGTGTGTTGAAGTCCCCTGCTATAATTGTAGAGGAATTCATTTCTCCTCTTAGTTTTTCCAGAGTTTGCCGCACGTATTTTGAGGCACCTCGATTAGGTGCGTAAATGTTGATGATTGTTCTCTCTTCTTGAGAGATTACTCTTTTACTAATATGTAGTGTCCATCTTTGTCTCTTACAATAGTTTTGCATTTAAAGTCTATTTTGTCTGATATTAGATTAGCTACTCCTGCCCTTTTTTGGCTATTGATAGCTTATAAAATGGTTTTCCAGC
The DNA here is from genome assembly GCA_026826555.1 of Tolypeutes matacus. Taxonomy (NCBI): domain Eukaryota; kingdom Metazoa; phylum Chordata; class Mammalia; order Cingulata; family Chlamyphoridae; genus Tolypeutes; species Tolypeutes matacus. The sequence continues at coordinate 7,809,229 of JAKSZT010054466.1, read as the reverse complement.
CATTCACTTTCAGCCTCCTTGAATCCCTGGGCCAAAGGTGGGTTTCTTGTAGACAGCATATAGATGGATCATATTTTCTTATCCATTCTGCCAATCTGTGTCTTTTGATTGGTGAATTTAATCCATTAACATTCAGTGTTATTACTCATAACGAATTTCTTACTTCAGTCATTTTTTCTTTCGGTTAATGTATGTCATATGTTGTTTTGTTTCTCTTTTTGAGTTTTCAGTTGTTTTTAAATTCTCCTCCAACTCTCTCTCCTTTGTTTTTTCCTTTCAACTTGTTGAGATTCCTTTAGTATTTCTTGAAGTGCTGGTTTATTCTTGACATACTCTCTTAATTGCTGTTTATCTGTGAATATTTTGAACTCTCCATCATTTTTGAATGCCAATTTTGCTGGATAGAGAATTCGTGGCTGGAAGTTTTTTTCTTTTAGTGTTTTGACTATGTCATACCACTGTCTTCTTGCCTCCATGGTTTCAGCTGAGAAATCAGCACTTAATCTTATTGTGCTTCCCTTGTATGTGATGGTTCTCTTTTCTCTTGCTGCCTTGAGTATTTTCTCTTTGTCCTAAGCATTGGACAATTTGACAAGTATATGTCTTGGAGTTGGCCTGTTGGGATTTATACTATTTTGGGTGCGCTGTGCTTCCTGGATCTGCACATCCATCTCTCTCAATAGAGTTGGGAAGTTTTCAGCCATAACTTCCTTCAACACTCTTTCTGTTCCCTTTCCCTTCTCTTCTCCTTCTGGGATGCCCATAATGCATATGTTTGTGCGTCTTGCATTATCGGTTAATTCCCTGAGACCATACTGGATTTTTTCCATCTTTTTGTCTATCTTTTCTACAATCTCTTTGATTTCAACTGTATTGTCTTCCATATCACTAATTCTTTCCTCTGCCTGTTCAATTCTGCTGCCATGTGAGTCCAGCATCTTTTTCATTTCTTGACTTGTGTCTTTGTTCGCCATCATATCCATTACCTTTTTAGGTGTGTTAGCTATTTCTTCAGTATGTTCTCCCAGTGTCTTCTTTATATCCTAAATCTCTTCCTTCAGTTCTTTAAGTTGGTCCATGATATTTGTTTGGATAGCTTTGATTAGTTGTTTGATGTACCGCATTGCTTCCTGGTTTTTATTTTGTGCACTGGACAGGTCCATGTTTTCCAGTTTCTCAGAGTCATTTGTATTTTTCTGTTTCCCTCTGGTCATCATATTATCTTGATGGGTTTGTTCAGTTGATTAGCTTTTCTCTATGCTCTAGAATTTTATTTAGCTGTTGGTTCTGCGTGTGAGTTAAGTTTTCTCTTTGGCAGTTTTTCTTCTTATTTTATTTCCTTGCTTCTTTCTATGTTCCCTTGAAGGCAAAAGGTTAGGGCCAGAGGAATCAAAAGATGTAAGGAAGGCAGAAGGATAATAGAAATATTGATAAAAGTTAGAAGAGGGGCAAAATGAGACTTAATGAGATGAATATTTAGCTTGTGTAGGCAGTGTAGAGTACTAGGAAAAAATATGGAGTTCCTACAAGGGACTGAGAAAACAAATGGAGGAATATATATATATAGTGATTTAGAAGGCTAGAATTATGAGGAGGGAGAGAAATAGTAGAGAAAGGTCTGAAAGGAAAAAGTTAATACTAATAAAAAAAAAAAGAAAAAAGAAGAAGAAAACAAAATAGATGGGATAGAAATTGGCACCCTTAAGTTGTGGGCCTATGAAAAAATGTTGTCTCTAAGAGCCACAACAGAAAACAAGGCAGAAAGATGCAGGAAGGATAAGCGATAGTTTGTAATACAGAATCAATATATACAGCGAGTGGGAAGTTACTGAATAAGAAGCCCAGCAAATAAGTGACCAGCTGGCAGCACCTATTTAAAAAAAAAAAAAATAGAAGGAAAAAGGAAGCGGGGAGGCAAATGGGAATAATAGCAATAGACCAGAAAGTAACAGAGAGAAACCAAAGATCCACACAGGCAAGCAGTCAAACAGAGCTAAGGGGGGTCAATGATTCCCCTAGGGTCCACGTGGATCCTTCCTGCCTACTTGTGTTTATCAATGAATTTCCCCACAGGGTTCTATATGCAGGTCCTGAAGCTGCTTTTAGCTATTAAACTAAATTAAAAAGAATTTATTTTTCATTTGTTGAGGTGACCTCACTTTTTTTTTTTAGCCAAATGCAGGACCCAAAATAATTCCTCCTCTAGACCAACCCCCTTACGGAAGGGACCCTAGCTGGGCCCGTGGAAATTAATCAAGCACGTCCCACTTTCCGGACTCCCCAGGTTAGCTGAAACTCTGAGGTTAGTCAGTGAGGAGTGCTAAAGACGGCGGACTCCGCCCCTTCTGGCGCCGAGCTCCAGCGTCACCCGGCTGCTCAGTAAATCAGTTTGAGTCCAGATTCGCGTCTGCTCTTAGCCTAATGGTGCTTCAGGTCGGCTTATCTGCTCCCCAAAGCTATGGGGCGGTGCAGGCAGCCAGATCAATGTCTAAAAATATATAATACCCTTCCCTGTCTTCCAACCGAACCCTCCCTTTTTTGGGAAGTGTCCCTTCCTCCTGGCTCCGCAGCGGCCCGGGTCTTATCCCTGGGTGGCTAGGGAAATCAGCTGCGTTTCCCGACCAAAATCCCCCCTCGCGTTCACTGGGTGCTGATTAGCTCGTTTGCTCTGTTCACACAAGGTCCAAGGGGCGCCAGGCAGCCAGATCCCCAGAAAATAAAACTTTTTCGCCCCGCCCGCGGCTCAAAATGGCCGTTTTATTTTTTTTTTCCCTAACCGCGGGGCTCAGCCGCCTGTGCCAACCTCCACCAGCAGCCTCAAAACTCACGAATCTCCACCGTTCAGTCCACGCCGCCGATCCGCGCAGATAGATGTCCCAAGCTTCTCACTCCACGCGTGCACAGCACAGACCCCCGGGCAGGACCCCGTCCCCAATCCGCCTTGCTCTGGGAGCTTGCAGTGTGCGCCCTCCTACACTAACGCCATCTTGGCCGCTTCTCTAGACTAATGGTTAATACTTAACCATTTCCCACCAGCCCCTATAAATTCAAGAATGAGACTTGAATATTTATTACTAATGATTCAGTAATATTCAACTACCTGAACAAATTTCTATATTAATGGACTCATGAAATGTGCTTTAGAATGTGGAAACAAAGTGAGAAAACAAGATCCATTCATTCCAGGAAGTTGTTCTTCTCTTTAGCAAAATATGGATTTACAAAGTAGAAGTTTTGTTTGAGCTAGGAGGGCAAGAGGCAATAAAATAAAGCACATCCTCCATAGATCAGAATGTTTCACCACAATTCCATCTTCTAGAGTCAGTTCTGGATAAAACTGTAAAATAAAAGCCTTGATTCTACCCACTGCCCTTTTTGGCACCTGCTCATCCAAAGGGCATGCAAACACACACACACACACATATAACATACCTTCTTCAGACAAACCTCTGTGCCTAAAAATCAACTCTATCTTTGTTTGCTCCTCCCTCCAAACTCTTAGTGTCCTCAGAATCTAATCTAACCAGAAAACAGAAAGAAAATTAATTGAACTATTTTCCAACCCAGGAGAAGGACTGATGGGGCAGCCTCTAACAGCAGTTGCATTTTCAAAGCATAGCTTATTCCAGACAGATGAAAATACAATAGTGAACCCCTCAGGTAAAATGTGATCTATCAGGGATCTTTCTGGCCTTCTCAACCACAGTTTTCCCTACTTATTACACAAGCTTTATCAAGCATTTTAATTGTTCCCCAACTAAGGCATTTGACCAAAGCAAAAACATTCCACAATTCCCCCAGAAAATACTACCAGCTGAACTGCTGAGCAAGGTCAGTTGATGCATGGATGAAATATGACACCTCCTTCTAGAGTGTAAACTTCAAAGGCCTCTGCTATTGAAGGGTCATAAAACTAAACAGAACCTTTGAACATTCCTAGTAGAATCTCAGAAAGAAAGTACTTGTGGGTTTGCTTTTTGGAAATAGGATGTGCAAAGAAGTTGATGTAAGGAGCTCTTAATTATCCAATTTAATGAAGAAGAGCATCAGAGTAGATATGTGAAGCTAGACATCAAGTTGATTTAGCAATGAGGTTTTTCATGAAAATCTGCACAGAGTTTGCTTTTCTAAGCAAAGATGACAACAAGTGCAATTGTCCTGTGTATGAAATGAGGTCATAGAACAAAAAGATTAATGTGACTAGCTAGGAGGCAGGGTGGGGCTGGAGAGTAATAGGTGATAGAATCAGAGGTAGATGAAGACCACAAAATAAGCCGATCATCTAACATCTAGAGTTCTCAGAACCCAAGAGACCAAATATGTATCCTATCAATCAGAGTCCTCTTAGGAAACTAGAAACAAGGAACCACTCTGGAGCTTAAAAATAGAGGGAACTGAGTTTGGGAAATTATTAAACACATACTAGAGAAGTTCAAAAAGCAAAGAAGGGATGGTGAAGACACAGCGGGAAGCCACTATCACACAGGGGCAGGAGGACAAGGAAGCACAAGTAAGTGGCATTAGAAGAGCCCAGAAGCATATGCCGTTGGAAGAGCTGAGGCCAGGACAGGGGACATATGGAAGTTGGGCATCATGAAAGGAAGCTGTCTCATGGGAGATGAGCCTCACCCAGGACAGGGCAAGCAAGGAAGAAATATCTGACTTCTCCCCTCTTCCCACCCTACAGTTTTGCCTCTCACTGGCCAAACCTATCAAGAAATGTAATTCCCAGTGATACAGGGCAGAGCAGGAGCAGGGTGGGAAATGGATCCGAGAGAAAACAGGCAAATGGCAGGCACATATATCAACTCTAAAAGGACTAGGAAATTCTCCCTGTCCCAACTTGGTCCAACCATGCAAGTCTTTTCTTGCCTGTCTGATTCCTTCTGTCTGCCACACAGCTAGAGGACACAAATAGAAGACACAGTCCCTATTTGTAATTGGTGTGATGGACTTTGTGTGGCAGCTGATGAGTTTCCTCACAGAACCAGACAGCTGCAATTATTGTTGGACGTGATGACGACTACAGATGTAGCAGGAGGTCAAACCTAAAGCCAAGTCTATCCAACATTTTTAAAATCATTGAATGTACCAGTTAATTATTTTATTTCCATAATAACAAACTCATTTAACCGTTCCTTCCTCAGTAATGGAATAACCATCTACCCAGTTGCTCAATCCAGAAACTTAGGGGTCATACTAGTCTCTTCTTTGTCTCCCCACAACCAATCCTCCTGATGGCTCTGCCTCCAAAATATATCCAAAATCCATATACTCCTCCTAGTCACTTTCATCCCTTCCCTGGACTATGGCAAATGGCTTCTCAGGCCTCCCTACCTGCTCCCATTCTTGAACACTCACAGCCGCCTCTATCTCCAGGCCCTCCCATGGTGGTTCTATCATTATTTACATTTCAGTTCCAGTGGTGTCTCCTCAGAGAAGCCTTCCCTAATCACCCGTTAAAAACTAATCCTCTCACCTATCATGTCATCTGTTGGTTTGCTTTTTTCTCATAGCATTTTAAGTACTTGAAATGATCTTGCCCTTCTATTTGTTTTCTTGTTACCTTCTCCATTAGAAGGTAAGCCACATGAGGGCTGTGACTGGTCTGTCTTGGTCACCATTGTAACTCCAGTACTATAAAAAGTACCTGGCACAAATCTGGCAATTGATAAATACTTATCAAATAAATGAAAGAACTGATTCTCCTATTTTCCCTAATAGATTCCTTGTTTGATCAGCAATTTAGATGACAAAGTTACACACAGCCTACATTAAATTTACATATTAGGGTTCTGCATAAGCTTTGAAAGGATTTTCCAAAAGAAAAATAACTTCCCAAAAATGTTTTAAGCCAACCAACCCTGAGAATAAAATTCAAATGCTTAAGTACAGAATATAAGAGCTTTAAAGGGAATGAGTTGGCCCTTTGCCTACCTTTCCAACTACATTGCCACCCACCAACACAATTTCCCTGGACCCCAGTCATACTAAACTCTCTGAAATAACATGTTTTTCCAAACCTCTGTGCCTTTGCAAATTCTATTCCTTCTGCCTGGAATACTGTTCCCTTTTTTTTTTTCCACCTGACAACCTTCAAGATTCAGTTTAAGGGTCACATTCTAAAAGAAGCTTTCCCCCACTCCATCCTAGGCGAAAGTAAGCACTTCTCTTTTTATGCTGTTAGGACATCTAGTACAGACCTTTATTATTAGGTTGCATGACTCATCTCTATTATTAATACACATTTCTGTCTCTCTGGCTGGATTGCATGCTCTTCAAGAGTAGAAATCATATTTACTCACCTATGCATTACTAGCACCCAGTATATTGGTGCTTAACCAGTGTCTGGTGAACAAATGAATAAATCAGCCCTAAACTTGGAGCTCCGGATTCCTAGATTCTAAACTCCAGAAAGTTGGGACTATAAAGAATATGGTGTTTAAAAGAACAGAAATGATGGGAGAATGTTGTCGCTCACACCTCTCAACCCTGAATATAGGTTACAAGCCTAAGGAAATTCCTTTCCTTCAGTGCTCTCCTCCGATGGACTTTTTTCATCACTATATTCCCTTGTATGCATTTTTGTTTATAAGTAGGAGGAGGACCCTATTACAATCTTTTTAAATAATGCTCTCAAATTGTAGACATGCCACTGTGATGTGCATTTACTTTCTGTCACCTTGTGTAAGTGGATTGAAATTACTTCTGTGATGAAATGCCAATGGAGGGTTTTCTCTCTGCCTTATGCGGTCAGGGAGAGTAAGGCACAAGGAACTTTAAGAGATTAATGCTCTTCCTGAGACTCCCATCTACATCTCCTTCTTAGTAAGTCAGTAGTCATGACAACGCCCAGGGAGCCTCAAAAGGCTTTGAGTCTGCCTGCACCAGTCATATGTTTTGCTCCCCAGGAACTCTTAGTCCCCACATGGGGAATTGAGTCCTACATCTGGCTGAGCCACCAGCAACAATAAAATCCTTTCTTGAGGCCAATCTATCCTCAACATGGCCTCTCTGGCTCAGTGATCACTATGGCTGCTGTGAATTTGTCGTTGGTCCAGGTTTGTCATGCCCATCAGTTTCTGCTTCCCACTCTGCTCTTGACTATGATTTTGGCTTGTTCACCTCTGTTCTCTGAATTCACACTGAGACCTTACCCAGAATGCTTCTGCCTGAGGTCACCAGTGTCTTACAGGACATTCTTAGTCCTGGATTTAGCCCTGTCTCCTCAGACCTGCTGCTGCCTGGGGCCTTCCCCAACATCCCTCTCACCCGTACCTCCCTCCAGGCCCTCAGCCATCCCTTGCCTCTGCCAGTCTCCTATCTCTGCAGAGAACATGATGGTAAGCAGGTGAAGGAGGAGCTCACATGACCTCGTGAATGGAAAATAAGTGTTTCTGTTGAAACATTTCCATTAGCTGAGATTAGATTTCATCAACCCTTTCAGGGGCACAGACTCACATGCACATGAATATGTGCTTGGTTCTAGACTTGATTCTAGACTCCTGAGAGGGCTCTTGGTAAATGGTAATGGAACATTGTTAGAAAGGCCCTTGATTTCATAACTCCATAGATGAAGCTTTCTCCACTTTATTGATGGATGATTATTTAAAGCTTAAGATGTTAAGAAAGCAAGGCTGGGTATTATTCATTTTTATCTTTCCAAAAAATGGCATGACTCCAGGCTTATGGTGGGCCCTGAATGTTTGAAAGTGAAAGGATAGGAGGAAGGAAGGAAGGGAGGGAGGGAGGGAGGGAGGCTGTTTCCCAAAAAGACAGATTTTTGGCATATAATAGAATCAGGTGTGTAGCTAGAAGTAGAATTGTTTAGATGAAAAACCACTGGACTGGGAACAAGGAACAAGGGGCTCTAACCTGGCTTTGCCATCAACTTGCCATATGACCTTGAGACATCCTGTCCCAAGTCTCTCTGTAGCCTCAAGTTCTGAGAAATGGAATACAGATTTCATCAGGGTCATTTGGACCCCTCCTGTTTCTTCTGGGTTTCTAGGAGCTTGACCAATTTTAGATTATGCTTGGTTCTCTCTGGAGAGATATGGGCCAATCAACTTCAGAGGATCTCTGAGATTTAAGGCCTCTGCCCAAGCTTCCCTACAGCATCTAGGTCTCAGCAATGTGTCAATTTACCAAAGGCTAGCAGGTGTTTCTTAGCCAGCTCTATGTCCGATGGAATCCAGCTTCTTCTTTGGATAGCTCTCTCCTCTTCAGTGTCTCAGGGGGTTCTAGAAAAATGACCCCAAAAGCCTAAAATAACCACCCCAGATGGTCCAAGACTCTAAAAGAAGAATTACCAGGCTCTGGGCTGTGGGCTCTGTAACCTAGTTCTCTAAATTGCCAAAAGTTGGAGCCGGAATAGATCTACAATTTCCCATTCCATTTACAATTCTGTTTTTTAGTATTTTCTAGCCTTGTGTTTAAATGACTTACAGGTTTTTAGCATTCTCTCCACAGCTTTATGTAAGCCACGGGCAGCAGGAAGGATAAAGAACTCATCAGGAGAGGCTTGAGCTCATCACAGTTGCATGAGGTTGTATTTCACTGATTAATGCTTTTATCCATTCATGTTAGGCCTCTGTGAAGGATCCTGCTTTTAAGACATTTTTGTAAGAAAACAACTCATAAGCCGCAGGTAGAAAACAAATGAGAATTCTTAAGCTTTTCTTCCTCCCCACCAACGATTTGTTCCCCTCTCTGGGAGTGCTAGGTGGTGATCCCCCTAGGGACGCAAGAGGATGGGCAGCACCAACTTTTATATTTCATAGTAGGTGGCCCCCCCACTCTCAGCCTTGAGAGAAGTCCTTGGGTGTTTATGACTTTGGGCTATAAGATGGGTGGTTCCTCCATAGCCCCAGGACCACACACAACCCTCAGAACTATACAAAAGGAAAATTGCCAAAAACCTCAGTAAAATAAGGCATATATGACATATAAACGGATAGTGCAATTGTTTGTTTGATTTATTCAGGATTTAGAAAGTAATCAAATTAAATTTTAGGGGGGGGGATTAATTTGAGTACTTGTCAAAGGTAAGTCCTGAAGCCCATCCTTAATCAGATCAATACCCAGAATAAGTGAGATGGAGGAAGAGGGCAGGATGAACCAAAGATAAAAGGATCTGTTGGGGATTGAATCATGTCCCCCACAAAAGGCATATTCAGTTTGCAACCTCTGGTCCTATCGGTGTGAACTCATTTGTAAATAGGACCTTTGAAGATGTTAGTAGTTAAGGTGTGTCCAAACTAAATGGGGGTGGTCTTTAATCCAATACAGCTGAAATCCTAATAAGCAAAGGAAATTGGTCATAGAGAGAGATGGCACAGGGATCAGCCAGAAGCTGGAACTCAACAGAACCCAGAAGAGAAAGAGAAGATGCCACCATATGCTTGTAGCAGATAAGCCAAGGGTCCAAGAATCGTTGGCAGCCAGTCCCAGAACACCACAGTCTTGAGGGAAAAAGAATCACCTTGCTGATGCCTTGATTTTGGACTTCTAACCTCAAAACAGTGAGCTAATAAATTCCTGTTGTTCAAGCCACTGTATTTATTTTAGCAGCTGGGAAACTAAAACATCATCCAAGACCCCTGTCTCACAGTGTGCTCAAGTTCCCCACACAGGAACCGAAGATAATGGGACTCAAATTGTTTCCTTCCATAGCCAAGACCATCACCACACTACCTGAGACCCTTGCAGCACCCTCCCTTCCCACTGGAAAGACCATGGGAAACTGTATAGACTTTCTCCTTGTATCCCAACATCCACGTTTTGCCTTCTGTTCCCATTCTCATACTCCCAGCCCAGTCTTACGTGACCCCAGTTGCAGATCCTTTGCTCCAGATCTTGTCCCTGCTTTATTGCCAACCCCCTTTGGACTTCATAATTTGGACAGTCCCCATGGCCCCTGGACTGTCCTTCACTCAGGATGCTGTCTCCACTCCATGTTGCTCTAAGGCTACTACTGTGGGTCAGTCCCACACACATCCATCCCACAGGCTGGGCAGAAAGGTACACAATGACTGTGCCCAAACACTAAATGGCTCTTGCCACCCCATCTACCCCTCAGGACCCGGATTCTTATGACTCAAAGAAAACCTACTCTTTAACCCAGTGGGTTTCAGCTGGAATCCTTAGGGATCCCATAAAGGTGCTTCAGAATCACTTTGAAGTCTGGAAAGGTGACAAACAAGATGGTCTCTATGCACCCAGCCTCCTTCTTCCCGAACAGCTCCTCTGTTATCTGTCTTGCATGTTTAAAGAAAGGGCATGTTTAAAGAAAGGGCTCCATTATTTTAAGTATCCAATCCACTGCTTAAATGTCTTCCTATAAATAATTATAACCAATTTGAATTATTACATTTTTCTTAAGTTTTCTAACTTTATAGTTGCTTTTCATCTTTTAATAGCTTGAAAGCTACAAAAATGGATATTTCTTGGGCAGAATCTTCTTTTACCTACCTAAAGTGCAAAGCCAGTTGTTTGGAATCATTGTTGAGTGAATCAGTCACCCCTGTTTTCTCCTCATTGTCAGGATAAAAGCCCATTTCTTCCTCAGCAGGATCTCTTTTGAGTATCCATACTTATAACAACAGAATTATAACCCAAGAGAGATAAATAAAAATGTTAATGACTATTTTTTCTGAGAAACAGAAAGCCATTCAATGTTTTGTGAATAAAATGCTATGGAAATGATCTCAAAAAAAGATGCTTTAAATTTGTCATTGACCTTTGTAGCAGCCAGCCCTAGCTTTCTCTCAGCTGGAAGCTGTATGTATAGATATCTATACCTTTCAACAGTAAATCTGTAAATACCCTTCCTTGTGTGCTGCCCTTGAGCTACCAATATTATCTTCATAAAAAAGATGCCTCCTCCTCACTTGTTAACACATCTTCACAGAAGAGCTGGAAATGAACGTTCTCCCCCCCACCCCCAACACAAAATATACATTTTGCTGAAGGAGACTCATTGCAAAAGAACAAGCCCTATTTTCCTAGTGTTTAGCAGCTGACAGGAAGGAAAAGAAATTCTTCAAACCTATAGTCTTGCCTTGGCCTGGTTCCATGTTTCCCATATCATGTGCCTTGTCAAGAGCCATTTTGAGATGGAGGCTTACCTCAAGTCTACACAGTTTCAAATTGATTCTGATTCCTCAACTCAGGGTTCAGGATCCAGGATCTAGTTACCCATATGCAAAAAAAAACATGATGATACTCTTACCACATACAAGTCCCCAGAAACAAACTCAAATTTCTTGGCACCGAGGGATTACTACCAAGCACCAATTAGAGATGCAACTGGAAAAAAGACCTCGAATAAAAGGGGGAAAAAGTAAAGACAAATGAGTCTATATGGCTAAGAAACTTCAAAGTGAGTCAGGAGGTCATCCCAGAGGTAACACTTATGCACATCTCAGCAGGATCTCATACACTGCCAAAGTGGATACTATCCCAAATAGTCCTATGGTCAGGGCAGATAGCTCTGGAGTTTGGTGCCTTGCCAGTGGGCCCTACTTTGGAGTTTGTGCTCCTGAGAGTGACAGAGTTGGACTCAGTTATGGCTTCCATACACATGGCTCATCTGTCCTTTCTATTTGAACCTATATTTGGTGCTGGAGTTGGGAGGTGTACATCTAAGAGACTTGAATCTTTGGGCTGTCCATATACCAGCTGGGCCCTGAGCCTCAGTGGAATTGCAACACCTACTCTCTAGTTCATTGGACTCTCCCAGAACAACTAACAAGGAAGTGAGGATGGACAACCACCACACCAAGGAAATGAGAGAGCCTACAACTGCAAGCAAGAGAATCCCATCCATCAGCTGTAGGTTCGAAGCCCCTTCTCAATTAGAGGTAGAGTGGACATCACCATCCCAGAATCCTCAGGATTGGGGAATGAACTATGGACCAGAGTGCACTTACTGGTATACTACTATAGACTTATTGTGGAGACAGTGACCACTGGAGGTGCTGAAGTCAGGGGGAGGGAAAAAGAGGTGTAATACGGGGGCTTTTTCGGGACTCAGGAATTGTCCTGAATGTCATTGCAATGACAGATATAGGCCATTATATATCTTCCCATAACTTGCAGAATAGTATGGGAGAGAGTGTAAACTACAATGTGAACTATGATCCATGCTCAGTGGCAATGCCCCAGGATGTGTTTATCCATTGCAATTAATGTGTCACACTAATGAAGAATGTTTATGTGGGAGGGTGTGGGGAGTGGGGCATATGGGAATCCCTATATTTTTTGTGTAACATTTATGTAACCTAAGTATCCTTTAAAAAATAAAAAATATGTATTTAAATTTTTTTTAAAAGTAAGACACTGGGGAAGAAATGGAAGAAAATGCCATTGTACAAACAGAACAACAGATATTACAGTGATGAAAGGCAAAACGTCAAAAAAAAATTTTTTTTTATTTTTCATTATTTTTTAATATCCCAATTTCTTTTTTTACTTTATTTTAGTTTTTCTAAATTATATGTGTTTTATTTCTTATGTTTAAACCTATCATTATTTCATTTTCCTATGAATTGTATTAAGGGATATTCTTGGCTTCATTTTTTTTTTTTTTTTTTAAAGATTTTATTTATTTATTCATTTAACCCCCCTTTGCTGCTTGTGCTCGCAGGGTCAGCTAACCACGCCGTGCAGGCGGGCTTGCCTTCACCAGGAGGCCCCAGGAACCGAACCCGGGGCCTCCCATATGGTAAACGGGAGCCCTACTGATTGAGCCACAGCCACTTCCCCTTGGCTTCATTTTTGAAGAGGTTTTGTATCACAGAAGGGTTACAACTGTAGCAGGGGAGGATCATTGGTGTGGAGTGTCAGTGATGGGGGATACATGGGAGAAATTTCACCTTGGGCATACATATAAGGTATATAAATGTGTTCAAGTGTTCATGGGGCATTGCCACAGTGGGTAGAGATTCACACAACAACTGAAAGAATACTGAATTCCCACCCTGGGGAGTTCTGCCACATTATCTAATGGAACAGCAACAATCCCCCACATACAGGGGCAATGACTAGTGAAGAAGGATGGTCCATTGGTGGGCCCTTGATATTGATGACTATGCTTATGAGTGTCTGCTCTTGAAATTGCAACTTAGCCTGGTGTTGTAGGTTGCCTAAGAGTTACCTACTGGGAGCCTCCTTGTTGCTCAAATGTGGCCTCTCTCTAAGTCAAACTCAGCATATAAATGCATTACCTACCCCTCAGTGTGGGACATGACTCCCACGGATGAGCCTCCTTGGCACTGAGGGATTACTACCAAGCACCAGCTGGTGATGCAACTGGAAAAAGACCTTGAATAAAACAGGAGAAAGGGTAAAGACAAATGAGTTTATATGGCTAAGAGATTTCAAAGTGAGTTGGGAGGTCATCAGAGAGGTAACTCTTATGCACATCTCAGCAGGATATCATAGACTGCCAAAGTAGATACAACCCCAATTAGTAGGGCTCCTGAGGGCTTTGGAGACACCCAGGTCCTACAGTCATGGCAGATCATTCTAGAGTTTGGTGCCTTGCCAGTGGGCCCTACTTTGGAGTTTGTGCTCCCAAATGTGACTGTGTTGGACTCAGATGTTACTTCTCTACATATGCCTCTTCTGTCCCTTTTATTTGAACCTATATTTGGTGCTGGAGTGGGTAGGTGTACATCCAAGAGACTTGAATCTCTGGGATGTCCATATTCCAGCCAGGCTCTGAGTCTCAGCACAGTTGCAACACCTACTCTCCAGTTCATTAGACACACCCAGGACAACTAACAAGAAGGTGAGGATGGATAACCACCACACCAAGGAACTGAGAGAGTCTACAACTGCAAGCAAGAGAGCCCCACCCATCAACCATATGGGGTTGAAGCCCCCTCTCAATTAGAGGTGGAGTGGGCATCACCATCCCAGAATCCTCAGGATTGGGGGATAAAATATGGACTAGAGTGGAGTTACTGGTATTCTACTACAGACTTATTGTGATTCTACCAATGGAAGAAATTATATCATGGATGTGGAGACAGTGGCCACTGGAGGTGCTGAAGACAGAGAGAGGGAAAAAGAGGTGTAATATGGGGGCATTTTCAGGACTTGGAATTGTCCTGAGTGACATTGCAACTACAGATACAGGCCATTATATATCGTGCCATAACCTACAGAATTGTGTGGGAGAGAGTATAAACTACAATGTAAAGTATAATCCATGCTTAGTGGCAATGCTCCGAAACATGTTCATCAATTGCAATGAATGTACCATACTAATGAAATGTGTTGTTAATGTGGGGAAAAGTGGGAGGTGTGGGGAGTGGGGCATATGGGATCCCTTATATATTTTTATGTAGAATTTTATGTAATCTAAGTATCTTTTAAAAATAAATAAATAATATATTTAAAAACAAACAAACAACAGAAGAAAAAAAAAAAAAAAAAACTCAAGTCAGCAAGCTTGGCTTTGTTCACTGTAGCCAGCCACCTAGCCTTCTTCAGCCTGGGAAGGGTGGTCCCTCTCCTCTCCAGCCAGTTTCTTAAAGGAGCTCCTCCAGGTTATTTTTCCAAATCCACCAAGCCTATTGACAGCCATTTCTCCAAGCACACAAGGTGGACAAACCTGCTTTTAGTGGCTGGAACACTTATATTTATCAAAGAATAAATTATATATAAAGGAATCCTTGCCTTCTAGCCCATATTTATTTGCCTGCACTGCTATCACAAACACTACTCAATCAGCTGGCTAAAACAATAAGCATTTATTGGCTCATGGTTTCAGAGGCCAGAAGTCCAACATCAAAATATCAGCAAGGCTTGCTCTCTCCCCAAAGAATGTACATTCTGGTGCTGGCTGCTAGAAATCCGTGGTGTTTTTTGGCTTTTATCTTTGGTCTTGTCACATGGCAATGTCCTCTCGTTTCATCTGCTCTTCCAGCCAGGTTTTCTGCTGACTTCCAGCTTCTGTCTCCTTATAAGCCCTTTGGTAATTTGGATTAAGGCCCATCCTCATTCAGATGGGCCACACCTTAACTAAAAGCAACATCTTCAAGAGGTTTTATTTACGGGTTTGCACCACAGGAATGCAGGGTAAGAAGAAGAAAATTTCTAAATTGGGGTACATAATTCAATCTACCACATCCTCCCTCTTTTGGAATTTTTCAAGGTATGGCATTATAATGGTTCCTTATTTTCCAATAACAGCAACAAAAAATATTTTTTTCTAGAAGTCTTTTTTAATGGTTAGGTGATATGAGACCACAGGAGTATGTCTTCATCCTTTAGGTGTTCAAACTATATTTCTCAGAGTCCTTGGATTCTGCAGCACTGGGGGGGAGCCATGGGGTTAGCAATATCTCCCATCCCTCCACCAAAGAAGCCCATGGTTCTGTACCCATGTCCCTAAGCACTGGAAGGGCAGCAAGGTGCAACCATTTCTAGAAACAAAACACATACTATTAGCCAATCACACAAATCATAGATGCTGGGAAAAACAGCTCCCCTGGATCCAAAGTCCACCAGACATGTGGGTGTCAGAGAAACGCCCCTCAGCCTATTCTCCTGCCACTGTCCATCATCTTTCTCCCCTCCACCCAGGATTCTATCTCTTCCTCACCTCACCTCTGGCAAAAACTCTATCATAAGTTCCGCCAAGTATTCCCCTTGCTGAGAGGTGGGGGGTCAGGAAGGGGTGAGGAAGAGGTTGGGGAGGAAGCACTGCACATCCAGTCCTTCCAAACTAGTGTTAGGTAGAGAAGATGAAGGGCAAAGAGCTCTCTGCTTCCAACCTGGAAATAAAATGTCCACAATATAAATATTGTTCTGCTCATTCTTACTGCTAAATTAAAAGTGTTATCACACCAGCAGAGACTAAATCTTTTCACCTTTTTCCAAATACCTTTTTTCAAATGTTGTTTTTGATTATCCCATTCTGATATGGGCCAGGGTTCCAAGATGGAGTTCTCATAAGAAGAAGAGGATGGGGAGAGGAGAAAACCAGACCGTACCGCACATTGGACAATAAGTTCTATTTAAAATTAAAAAATAAAAGTAAGTTTGAGGTTCTTTTTGCTCTGCCAAGAGCCCAAGAAAGGGTTTGCACCTTCAGCCTGGAAGCCAGAATGAGGAAGACACTTGAGCAGACTTACAAACTACAGAGCTGCCTTTGACCCATAGCTGGCATGTTGGCATATCACTTAGCAAGAAGTGATGCTTTGTTGTATAGTTCCCTGAGATTTCAGGATTGTTTATACCACAGTATAAACTAGAGAAAGCTAATAGGTACAGAAACAGACTGTTGCTATAACAACACAAACAAAACTTAAAATACGTGGCATTGTCTTTGGGGGCAGGTGGCATGTGCTGCCTCTGAGCAGAAGCTTCAAGGCCATTGCATGGATCCATAATTGCTCTTTTCCCTCTGCCACAGGACCAAGACTGGGGCAGCTCCTTCAGCCTTGATGCCAGAATAAAGAGCTGTGGATGTGACTCAAACTGAGAAATTAACCTCTGTTGTTTTAAGCATTCAGAAAAAGTTTGAAGTGGTACATTTATACATCTTCATATCTATGTAGGAGAAGGAGGGAGGAAGGGAAAGGGAGAAACAGAAGACTAGAGGAAGAAAATATTTAGGACAGCAACGACAAGAGAAATTTTAGAGGAAGAGGGACATTTGGCATATCGATCACCAATTGGACTCAAGCAAGACCTGGATGGTAGATGGAGTGAGAAAAATGGAAGAACTCCAGTGGGATCCAGGCAGACAGGTCGATGCTGACAAGTGGCTGCTGCCACGGGCCAAATTGATTATAGTTCTGAAGAAGACACACAGTGGAGCAAGTGAAACTTGTTATTCAAGTTTCAAGCCTTTAGTCAGTAATAGTCAGTAATATCCCCAAGCAAACCTCTGCCCTCCCCTTCCCATCCCCACCAAAAGTAAAAGCTTGACTTAATAATCTGCACACCATCTTAAGGACTCTGGAGAAAACTTTATACTTTTCCCACAGTGTAAATTCACAATAAAAATATTTCTCAATGTAAAATCCTCAATAACAGTTACAATAAAAATTGCTATTGTCTATTTTAAAACCAGAATGCCTCTTTGTATATGGTTATGATGATAAATGAGAAACATTTTCACATCATCATCAGAATGGGTGGGGAATGGATGGAGAAAGGAAGAAAGGCAAAGTTTATGGAAAGACAAATTTGTAGGAAAATGTGTTCTGCCAAGAGGAGCCTGTATCCTTAAGGAATGAGTGGCATTGGACAACCCCAGATGGGAAAAGGCAGAAAAGATATTCTTGATTCCTCTTTCCTGCTTAGTGCCTATATTCAATCTGTTACCAGCTTATACTATCTATAACTACACAGCATGCCTCCCATTCATCTCTAGCTCCTCTTCCTTCCCCTGACATTACTGAGGTCATATCAATAGCTCTTGCCTGGACCATGGCAATACTTTCAAGCTATCTCCATGCCTTCACTCCCTCTCCCACCCATCCATCCTACACAATGTTGATGGATTAATTTTCCTAAAATGCAGTTCTGATAATATCACCCACCTACTCCCTACTGCTATGGACTGAAGTCCCAAATACCTACCCTAGCTTCCAAGCACCTATCTAATCTGGCCCATTATTCCCATCACACACTTAGAAATCATACTAAAATGAGAGGAGTCACACCTTTATACACTCACCACTTTTCCTTTATGTACCCTTTTCAAGGTCTTGCCTTTCCCTTTATTTCCATGTGTCTAAATCTTACCAATCCTTCAGATCTCAGCCCCATTCCCACTTCCTCCTTGAAGCATTCCATGGTCCTTCCAATGTGCAGCCATCGTTCCCCTCTCCAAAGTCACATATCACACCATCTGGGTCTCTTCCAGGGTAATTATCACTCCCAATTGGGGCTGTTCATGTGCATGTCTCACTCCCTCTTACAGTTTGCTGCAAGGCAAGTTCTATCTTATTCTTTATATTATGGAAGGAGGAAGATAGGAGGAGCAAGAGAAGGAAGGAAGGGGGAAAGGGAAGGTAGGTAGGTAGGTAGGTAGGAAGGAAGGAAGGAAGGAAGGAAGGAAGGAAGGAAGGAAGGAAGGAAGG
>JAKSZT010054466.1:7739592-7791112 GCA_026826555.1 Tolypeutes matacus | reverse complement strand
AGGAAGGAAGGAAGGAAGGAAGGAAGGAAGGAAGGAAGGAAGGAAGGGAGTCTGGCCAGTAACCTTGCACCTAAAAAACCCAAATGCCATGACCATTTCCCCTGACAAATGTAGTTCCTGCTTTACTGACCCCCTACACTTTCCATGTTTCCATGTGTATCCAAAATGTAGTACAATTATATTCTCTACCTTCTTCTCCCCTCATTAGCAACCAAAAGCAGTCCCAGAATAGGGGATGTGACAGAAACATGAAGCAGAAGCATCCAATCAATTCACATGGCTGCCTCTGTGCTACACCCTCAAATGCAAGACGATATATACCCTGACACCTTCCAGGGACAGAGGAACAAGGCTCTGAAATGATGGGTCATCCCATAGTTCCATAGGCACTCTATTCCAGGAGCATCCATAGAGAACGATAACAGTTTGCTATGTTCCAGGCACTCTGTCAAGGGCTGCATATGCATTATTTAATTCTCAAAATACTTGCCATTTTACAGGCAAGGAAGATGATGCTTGATTCTTTGGCCTTCTCCCAGAGATGCAGGTTGCTGGAGTTGCCGCATTCTACTCCTGCAGCTTTGATGTGATGTGTAAGTAGTTCAGATGGTAGAAGGGCCACCTGCCTCCCCCTGTATACCTGGGAAGGTCCTTCTGGGAGGTGAATCTGTTTCAGCACAGCCAGTTGCATGCCATCTTTTATCCCATCACAAGTTGTGCTCTGCCAACTGGCACTTCCAAAGCCCTGGCACTGATTGTAAAGCTCCCAGGTGACTTGATATGTTTGCTGAATTCTAGGTGTGAGGACAATGGCTGCTGTCATCTTTTCTGACCTTGCTGACTTCCTGATAACAGGGAGGGATGGCAACTTCCTGGGTGTAGGCAGCTCATTGTTCCACAAGGATTGTCTTTTAAACCAAGATCTGATTTCACCATGGTCAGATATAGTGTCCCTGCAGGAAAGATGAACCCCCTCTGTACTCTGCATGTCCAAGCTCTCTCCTCTTAACCTGAATCCAATTGTCAAATTCATCCTCCAAAAAGACTCTCCTTCCCAATAACTTTCAGTGTCTCATCATTGTCTTAATGATCATGACAAAGGGCTCTGGTCTAGTGTTTAAAGCCCTGTTTGTTCTGATACAGCCTTTCCAGCCTCAACTGAGGTCTCTTCCATGCACATGCCCTGGATCCCAGCCAAACCAAATCCACACGCTTCTCCTCCAGACTCCACAGACTTTGTTCTGCCCCTGATTTCCATCTGTAGAAATCCCAACTACACCTCAAGACTCAGTCAATGTGTTGAACCGTGAGAACTTCCTTGAGGTTTCTCCTAATTCCCCATCCTGATTAGCTGTTAGTTTCCTAGAACTGCCATAACAAAGTTCCACAAACTGAGTGGCTTAAAACAACAGAAATGTATTGTGTCATGTTTCTGGAAACTAGAAGTTTGGAAGCTAGAAGTTTGAAAGCCAGGTACCGAAAGGGCCATGCTCCCTCTGAAGTCTGTAGGTAGGAATCGGGTCCAGGGCTCTCTTCTGGCTGAAGGTGGTCAGAAATCCTTGGGGTCCTCCCCTCTGTCTGCGTCTCCTCTTCTGTTTCGGATATCAGATCTGTTGGATGAGGGACCATCCCTACTCCAGTGAAACCTCATCTTAACTTAATTAATTCCATCTAATATTAGCCTATTTCCAAATAAGGTCACACTCTGAGCGACTGGGGGTTAAGACTTCAACATCTCTTTTGGGGGGTTCACAATTCAACCCACAATAGGATTTCCCCAATCACCGCAATTTCATGTTGTTTATGTCTTTCCTTGCCCTTACAACATTCCATCCTCTATTAGAGGATAACTTCCTTTATTATGAACTCTCAGCTCAAAGGCAGATTTCTACCTGAGTATTCAACCCACCTCCACCCTCCCCCAACACCACTTCCACAACCACAGCTAACACAGAGCCTTTCACAATGTGGTGCTCAAAACCTGTTTCTTGGCTTGCTTCACAAATTGTTGAAGTGAGTAAATATACTTGAAAAACTAAGTGAATTTACTACTGTATCTTGGAGTTTTATTTTGAGGTTTGTTGTTTTCTTTTCCCTCTTTGCTCTTATTATCAAGTGTTGATTACCCATTCTAACCTGGTAACAATACAGAAGTTTTATAAATATCACTTAATATACAAGTGCTGTGAAAATTCTGGGAATTTCTAAAGAAAATTGAGTCCAGATTGTGAAGATAAAATGTGAAGGATGCTGGGAAATGGCTGTTTTTTTTCCCGTAGTGTCCTCACATTACAGCATGCTGAACAGACTTCCTACCCTGGAAGACCAATGCAATGTACAAGCTTTCAAATAAACCTTTTTTCATTTCAAAGCTTGTCCTATGTATTTCATGTTTTTTCTGGTTTAGAAAAATGACTAAGTACTTTTTGACCACAAGTCCTTCTGCTTGACTCTAGCTAGATATAAAAAGAAATGAAACAAAGACATTAAGATCACTTCTGATGAAATATGCTAGTAAGAACTAGAAAACAAAAAAATTCATATATACAACTAAATAAATAAGGATTGTTAATCAGATAGATAGAAAGAAAGAATTAGTTAATTAGTTAGTTAGCACAGCCCTCTTGCTGCCTCCTAGCCCCAGAGGATCTAAACTGTGCAGCCAAGGATTCAAGACAAATCCAGTCACAGTGATTGGAGTTCTCCCTGATGCAAATTACAGACAATGAACTCAACTTGCTTAAGACAGAAAGGGAAAACATTGGCTCACAGACCCAGGAATTCCAGGGTTGGGTCTGGGCTTCAGGGTCATCTGGACCCAGAGATTCAAATGAGGTTGTCAAGACTTCCTTCTGTTTTCTTTCCTTCCCTTTTCTTCCTTTTTATGACTGTCTCTGTCTCTCTCTCTCCATCAAGAGCCTACTGTCACAGACAGTCTTTATCAGTGTGGTAGGGACACAGCTGCCAACAGTCCATAGGGTTCACACTCCAAGAAGAGAGAAGAGAGAGAGAACACACACTCATCTCTCTCAGGAGACTTGAGTTAAATACCTAAATCCTGGGAAAAACTTTGGCCTGGCCTGGGCATATGGCCATATCCTAGTCAAACCCCCATGGCCAAAGAATGCAGCATTATGTGTCTAATGGCCAGGTTTGGGTTATATGCCAACAGTATGGGGGCCAGGCCTCCTACACTACATGGAATAGAGAGAGGCACCGTTTCCTAAAAGAAACAACACTGACGTGACCAAAACAACAAATGTCCATATACTACACTTATGTAATATTAGGGAAATTTTTTACCCACCAGAAAATATCATCTAGAGTCTGCTCCCTAAACCAATCAATGTTTTTATTTGAAAGGAACTGAATTAAGAAGATTGATTTGGGGAGAGAGAAGTTTATTGAAAGGATGTTAGAAACTTACAGATTTCCAGAAGGTCAGAGAAAAATGCACAGAAAACAGGAGAGACACCAGAACCAAAATTAAATTCATGCAGTAAAGCCATGAACACTGGGTGCTGAGCTGGCACCCCTCCACTGGACCCTGGATGTCACCATGGCCCCACTGCCACTCTGTCCCTGGAAAGTGGATAGCTCGGTTGCCACCCCACTAGAAAGAATTCTTCCTGGGTGGTCATGTGCTCAGCGAAAAATGGGGGCATTCTATTGGTAAAGAATAAGGGGAGAATGGGTTTGGGGTGGGCTGACCAAATATCCAGGCTGGCCTGGGACTATCCCAGATGTTGTCTGTTGCCTATTATCCTATGTCCCTAACATTTTAGCATTTGTCCTAGATTGTTACATTTTGAGTGAAATTGAATTATTGTCAACTGTTGTGCTAAAAGAAGATGGGAAAGGTTTTGTAGACCTCCACTTCTCATTTCCAGCTTCTGCATGGACTTGTATGGTAGTGTGTGGATACATGTGCCATCTCACTTAAACACATTGCTAAACCCAGGGGGCAACTAGCAATTACCCACTTGTCTTTTCATGATTCTTTCTAGATGCAACAGAGCTCACACCTCCCTTTCAGGGCCCAGAGCACAGAAAGCTCAATGACAAAATTAAGTGTGTTCACACAAAAGCAGCTCGGGATAGCCAACTCCTCCTGGTCTCTGGTGATGGTGGGTGTGATGGTTAATTTCCCCTGTCAGTGGTTACAGTGCCCAGTTGTTTAGTCAAGCAAGTACTGGCCTGTTTGTTACGGTGAGGGTATTTCATAGATGGATATAAATAGTCAAGTGATTGTATCTACAGCTAGTTACATCTACAGTCACAAAGAAGACTGCCCTCAGCAATGCGAAGTCTCCCCATCTAATAAGTTGGAGGCTTTAAAGCAAGAACTGCAGAATTTAGCAGTTAGAAAGAATTTCTATCTCTACTTCAGCTAGTCAGCTTCTCCTAGGGAATACGTCACCTTCATCATGTTTCTAACTTGCAGCCTACCCTATGGAATTCAGCCCTGCCAATTCCCACAGTCACATAGCCAATTTCTGTAACAAATCTCTTAATATTTACATATATAAATATATTCTGTCGATTCTGATTCTCTGGAGAACCCTGACTAATAGATTGGACAAATTATGATGCTGTACTGCCAGCCACTTGAGCTGTAAATTGTGCCACAGGCTGTGATTTACAAAGCCTCTGGACCAGGCAGGGAGTCAGTGGGAAACTACAGAGTGGATGTCCATGAAATAAATGTGCAAGAAATGGAAGCTGAGCAGTCTTGACATAGGGTCTATATAGAATAGTCTGAACTCTCTTGCTACAGTAGTTTTGTGATTTAATGTTTGGTGTAAGTCTACAACTATTTTATTGTTTGATAATGATTTTATTTTGAAATAATTATAATTGCATAGTGTTAATTGTTTTGAGAACTTTCTTTCACTCTCAAAAGTGTCTCCATTTATGTAACTTACACACTGTGACAGTTTGAAGCTTTTTGTAGAACCCAGAAAAGATCATGTTCTTGAAGCTAATCCATTCCTGTGGGTGTGGGACACTTTCATTGGATTGGAATCAGTTTGGGGGTCTTGGATTGAATTACTTCAGTGAAGCATGACCCAGAGTGGGTCTTTGGTCCTCTTGCTGGAGTCCTTTATAAAGGGAGGACTGGAAGCAGATACACATAGATAAAAAGCTGCAGAGATGGAGAGAAGGAACCCAGGAGCTCAGAGAGGAATCCAAGAAGAGAGGAAACCACAGATGGAGCAGCCAAAAGCTGAAGCAACGAGTCTGGAAGAAAAGTGATGCTTCCATGTGCCTTGCCACATGGAAGGAGTCCAGGATCACCAGCAGCCAACCTTCAGTGGGACAGCATCTTTAATGATGCCTTGATTTGGACATTTTCACAGCTTCAGAACTGTAAGTTTTTAACCCAGTAAATTCTCATTATAAAAGCCAACCCATTTCTGGTATATTGCTCCCAGGAGCTTTTAGCAAACAAAAACAGTCACCATCCCAATGTGGAATATTAGCACCTGTCTACCTCTGACTATCCAAACGTCAATGGGCACCTGAGCATATGAAGGGAAATAACTACACAATCTGTTTGTCTTGACATCCAGCTCAAACTCCAGGATCTCCAGATGCTGTGTAGTCTTATCAGGTCCAAATGCAGCTCTTCCCGGTCAAGAAACCTCCAAACTAAAAAGAGAAATTAGCTGACCCCAACATACCCAGTGCACAGTCTTGGAGAAGAATAAGACAGCAATTGTCATATGCAGCTGGGCAGAAATGAGAGGTTTCCCTGATCTGGCTCTGGAATAAGTTCCTTGAATAACAAATCTAGTGGCCCCTGGTCTGTTCTCTGAAAGGAATTCTCTTGCCTACTGTTCAATACCCCTAGTTTTACCTTCTTGGAGATTTCTGCCTTTGCCCAATATCCTCTGTGGTTACCTTTCAGGTGGGCATTGGAGAGTATAAAATAGGCAGATATGTGTTGTATACAAAGGGAGGGCTTGGGTTGAGAATTTCAGAGTCTCTGACAGTTTCCATGTGACATGGCAATTTCAACATATTCTGAAGTTTCAACATACTCTGTGGATCTGGGATACTGATTGTGTTAACTGGCTAGCTGTCAAAATGAAGCTGTGACAAAGACAGAGTGATTCTGGGCTTAAGGCTGCAGGACAGATGGTCTGAATCAGGTACTGGGTAGGGCTCACAGCTGGGAGGACCACTGGGTCCAGCTAATTAAAAAAGATAGGGGAGCGGATGTGGCTCAATCTGCTGAGTGCCTGCTTCCTACATGGGAGGTCCTGGGTTCAGTTCTCAGTGCCTCCTCAAAAAAAAAACGAACCAACTCAGGGGAGCCAATGTGGCTCAGTGGCTGAGTTCCAGTTTGCCATATATAAGGTCCTGGGTTCAATCCCTGGTCTCTGGCACCTCAAAAGAAAAAAATGACAAAAGCAGAAACTAGCAGGATCCCCATGGACAGAACCAGACCAACCACTTCTTGGGGGATACCAGCCAGAACACACCAAGGACCACGATGAGCCACCTACACCATGAAGTCACCTTTGATTCCGTCTTGGAAAGAAGCAGAGTGGTGATGAAAATCTGAAAGTCTGAATCATCCATAGGGACTGAACTTATCTAGAAAGACTGTTTAAATTGCAGGATCTTCTTGAGTATACCAAAGTGACCTAAAATTTAGTTTTTCCCCACTACCCAGTGGGGTAGGAGGCTTGTGAAAATGATTTGATCAGTTACACATTTACTTTACACATGTGAGTGCAGTGTGAGAAAATTTGCAATGCCATTACAAGCAAAAAGCTTCTGTGTTTACAGGCATTTTATCATTATAGTTTCATTTGCAATGGAATTTTATGAATGTAAACAGTTGTGGCAGTGTTGGCGGGAAGGTAAATTTCATCACTATGGCATATCAGAGATACTTTCTAGCAGCAGGGGAATGGAGTTTTAATTTTAATTTCTTTTAATTTTAAAGGAAACTAAAATCTCGAGTGTCACATAAACCATTTCTACAAAGTGTGGGGTATGTGTGTGTGTACACTCCTCATTTCAGAACTACAGTTGCAAGAGACTAGTTCTTGTGAGATGGAGAAGTAAACTGGCTAGGAGAGCAACCAGAAGCAGGGTAGAGAGAAACCTTGGGGAACACCTGTGAAGTTCTTTAATCCCTTTATGGCTCCTGTAGCAGCCACTTGCTGTGCCCCACCCTCCTCTCGGCTCACCCCAAGGGTCAGCTGCAGCTCTCCCAAGGCTTCCTTTTTCAAGCACCTCCATCTCTCTGCCTGAGGGCTTTCTACAGCTTTGGGAAGGTGCTCAGCACACAGGCAGGGCAGGCCTTGTAAGTGCTGGGCAGTTAACACCCCCAGAAGCAACTCTCAACGGGATTTAGTAGATAACTATCCCATCTTCCTCTCCCTTCAGTAGGTGGTGTGTTCTACACTGACTCCAAGAGTTGGCTCTGGGATTAAACCCCAGTGGCCACATTAACAACATCTTTCATTAGTGTGGTACATTGGTTACAATTAATGAAAACATTTTAGAGCATTGTCACTAAGCATGGATTATAGTTTACATCGTAGTTTCACTAAACTACAAAATTGTCAAAATTGTCTCCCGCACAATTTTGTAGGTATGTCAAGATATGTAATGGCCCGTATCTGTCATTGTAATGTCATTCAGGAAAATTCCCAACTCCCCAAAACGCCCCCATATTTCAATGTTGTTAATGTGGGAAAATGTGGAAGGTGTAGGAAGCGGGGCATATGGGAATCTCCTATGTTTTTTGCAACATTTATGTAATCTAAATACCTTTTTTAAAAAACATTTAAAAAAAAAAAACAACCCAGTGGCCAACATGATAAACCATTCATTTGCTTTTTGTTTTCCCTCCCTTGCCAGCCTCGCTTCTCCACTCCCTCATTTGCTGCCTGGGATAACCTCCCAAATCAACTGCCTCATCCAGAGCCATGTTAAAGTTCAGCTTCTGATGTAATCCAAATTAAGGCAGCTAGACAGGACGTACAAGTTGACGAGGCTGTTAAAACTTAGCAATGGAAAGGATCAGAAACCTCTATTAGATAGTGTGTAAAGGTTTAGGAATCTCTTTGCTCACTCAAGTCTTTTTTTTTTTTTTTTTTTTTTTTTTTCAGTTCCAGCTTGCCTTGCTGTACTAGAAGAAACCAAGGAGGGGGACTTTTGTCTAAGCGTGAATCAGAACTTAAAGTTTGAACCAGAACTGCAGAGACTCAAGGGCGCCATGGTCTGACTGCGGTCACAAGAATCAAATTGGGGAAATCTCAGAGGCAGAGGAGAATTACTTGATCTAGCCATCAATCAGCAAACCATCCATTTTGGGGTAAAATATTAGAAATTGTGAGTTTTGCTTTAATAAAGGAAGCATTTCCCAGAATATCTGTTTCTCCTTATCCATGATTTTCCTTCTTCTCAAGCAAATTTCTTTGATATGCTATAGTGGTAATGAAATTTAATTTATGCAGAATAAGATTGAGTATAATTTAGTCCATGACTAGACAGAAATGCTTAAAATTATGAAATAGAATATGTTTGTAGGATGAAAAATGTTTCTTCTGCTGTGAACATGTATTTAGTCCTGCTGCTTCTTTATTCTTTAGTACCTTGTTCCAGCAGAGAGGCCACCCACTGAGAATGTTGTACTAATGGAAGATTCTTCTCAGATGGTTATCCTAGCATTAATATTCTAGCTCACTTGTTGCAGCCCTCACATTGAGCTGAAGCAGATGTGCAACTGATAGACTGTGTTGGGTTCACCTTTCTTCAGATAATTATTCACCTTGAGAGTGGTCAGTTAGGCTTTCCTGTTGAGTTCAGTCATGTCTAATTCTTTGATCCATTTTTTCCATTCATGTTTTCTTTTTTTTATTTTTATTTTTTTTTGTACTTGCTAATTAAATTTAGATCTGTCCCTAGAGTATCTCTGAAGAAAGGAACTTGGAGTAATAATATTTTTCTCCCCATGTGGCACTCATCATGGTATTATCAATGACTTGCTCATGGTGCCAGGTTCAACTTCATACAGACATTGGCTTATGGGATCTGTGTCTGAGTTTAGGATCAGACACAGAGTCCCAATGACATAGAAAGACTTGGTGAATTGTTTACCCAGAATGCCTAAAAACACTCTCATCAAGAATACAAAGTAAAAATCATGATCAAGAAAGAAAGTAGAAACCAGACCTGCAGAAGCAGTTGCAAACCTTAGATTTTTTTTTTTTTTTTTTATTGTGGGTAAAAATCAAAATTTTCACAATACAAACCAACATTTGCAAAATGATATATAAATGTATATGCATTTATGTGCATTTGCTTACAGAAATGTTATTTATGTATATATATAAATATATTTTAAGAGGTGCTTAGATACCCAAAATATTACACGGAACCCACTGGGATTCCCATGTTGCCCACCTCCCACACCTCCCACCACAAACCTTAGATTTTAGAAGAGATGAAGCTCTGAAGAAGTAACCAAGAGGTCAAAAATCGGGATGGTCAGGAACAGATCTGGAAGAAGAGTGTAAAAAGGTTCAGTTTAGAGATTCTGAACCAGACAAGGCAAAGGTGCCAGGGGCTCATATTAAGGCAGGCATGTTTTATGACTGTGGTAGTAGTTACTTCAACAATTATTTGCCAATTCTTTTGGGTCTGCCCACTTCTGAGAACAGTGTAGGATTGTATTTTTCTGGCTCCTTTATGGTTAGGTAGAGCCACATGAGTTTTAAGCAAATGTCATATGTATCCCTTCCAAGTCAGAGCATTTCACTGCCATTGCAAGAGATGACCAGAGCTCTTTTTTCCCTCTGGCATGGTGATCTGCAACATGCAAGATGGTGGCTACACCATCAGCCTAGGTCATCAAGCAAGAATTTGTGGAACAAAGCACCCAGCTGGCCTGCAATGGCCATTATAGTATGAGTAAGAAATAAATCTTTGTTGTTTTAAGCCATTAAGGTTTTAGAATTGTTAGTAACTATAGCAGAATCTAGCTTATCCCATATAATATAGTGACAAAGAAGTAATTCTATTGCTAAATATTGCTCACAGATATACAAGAAGTATCAAGATGTAGTGAAAAGGACATTGGACTAGAATGACTAGATGGATAAATGGGTGGGTGGAGGATGGATGGATGGATGGGTGGATAGATAGATAGATAGATAGATAGATAGATAGATAGATAGATAGATATACAAGATGGTTATATACTGACATTTGGAGCCTAGAACTAGGACTCAAGGATCCTGGGTTTAATCTTAACTCCTATTAACTGTGTAGCCTTGAGCATCAGCTCATTTAACCTCTCTTTTTCATCCATATACCCCACCTATCTCAACTGTTGATAATTGTGGCAGACAGACTCTAGGTAGCATTTCTATGATCCCTGCCTCCTGATCTTTATGCCTTTGTTAATCCCCTCCTTCCTTTGAGTATGGGCAGGTTCTGTTATTTGCTTCTAACCAATAGAATATGGCAAAAGTTATGATAAATCACTTCCATGAGCATTATGTTATATAAGACTCCATCTTGTTAGCAACTCTTTCTGTAAACTTTTTTTGTTGGCTTGATGAAGTTAACAACCATGTTGGAAAGTCCACATGGCAGGGAACTATGGGTAGACTCTGGGCTGGCTGCAGTCTCTAGGAGTTGATAGCCCAGAAGATGAGGGCCCAGAAAGCAGCCAAAACCCTAGATCCCATAGCCACAAGGAAATGAATTCTGTCAACAACCTGAATGAGCTTGGAAGCTCTGTCTTTCCCAATTGATCATCCAGATGGGAATGCAGCCCAGTTGACACCCCAAACAGAGCACCTAGCAAAGATGTACCCAGACTCCCAACCCACAGAAACTATGAGAGAATCAATATCCATAGTTTTAAATCGTTAAATTTGTGGTAATTATTTATGCAGCAATAGAACACTAATACAATAATTAAATGAGTTAAAGTATGTCAAAGCCTTTTACAACCTGATATGTGCCATATGTATCTTGGATATTAGCCTCAAATTCAAAGTGTACTGAAAGCCTTATGGAGACTTTACATGGTACAAAGTCAAAAAAGTTACTCCTGAGCTTTGGGGAACTCAAGCCATTTTTAAACCAAGTCTTCACATAAACTTCTCTACTTCTCTTAAAATTATAGTATCTTGTTTTTTATTCTGACCTTGAGGTTTTGACAGCTGTGCTACTGATTGCTTTTGATCTATGATATGCATAACTTTTATATTGCTGTCAATAAAAACAAAATCTGGGATTTAACTGTTCCTCCTTAGAGAACTATGAAAAGCCCAGGCTGTTGTAATGATGGATCCAGTTTAATAGGTATGCTTCAGCCCAAATTTCAATGGAACTGACACTTTCATCCTTTTTACTATTGCCCTACATGTTGCTATGATTATTAAGAGCATCAATGAGTGCTGGTATTTTGTGTCTAAGTTTTTCATCTGGGGACTTTTAAACAGATGTTGGAGGGATATTGTCCATGTCAATATGCCAAATTTCAACTCAATTACAGAGGTATAAATGATATGCCCTCATTTTCTGCAACAGCAATAACTTTTCTTGCCTTCTATGGTAAATCTCATCCAAGAATCCCTGACCCCTGTGTAATCAGCTTTGTGGCTCTAGGGTAAGATAACATTTAGCTTTCCTCTTAATCATTCCAAGTCTTCAATATGATGACTATAATAATGACCAGGACTCTGTAAGTGTCAGGCTCTTTGCAGACATCTATCTAATCCTCACAACAACCCTAAACTAACTACTTTAATTCCTATTTTACAGATCTGGAGACTCAGGCTTAGGGAGAATAATTTCCTTACCTAAGTTCATGCATCTATAAGTCACTCAACCATGATATTAAGTCAGATATGTCAGATTCCAAAGCCCATTTCTTTCTTCTGCACCCCATCTAACTCTGAGAAATGAAAATACATCATAGCAGCATTCTAAGAATATTTCCCAATCTTCTTCTGTTCATTAACATTCCTTAATGTTCTAGCACTTCTTAGGTGATATCTATATAATAATCAGTTCAGAAATAGAGTGGCATCCATCTCTGTAAAAGGAAGGGGGAAGGATTTTATATTAGTTAGGATGATATTTACCCTGTGAGTGGCAAAAAGTGCAGGATTACATTGGCTTAAAAAGATACGAGTTTATTTCTCTTTCATATAAAAGTTCTAGGCACTGTATGGATTCAGAGATCATTAAACCCCAGACCAAACCCACATGGAATTTACAATTCATTAAGGAAAAAATAAGCAAGTGCTGATAATGTGAAACAGAAAGAACTCTTTGCCATAATAAACATAGGATAAAAGTGCTACAGGGCACACAGAAGAAGTTAATTCTAATCGGTAGACTCCAGGATGAGGATGTGGCTTTTAATTAAGTTTTGAAGGTACATAAAATTTCAGCAGACAACAGAGCACTTGGGGGGAGGTATGTGAGATGAAAGGGGCAAAAAAATGACATTCCGTGCTAAATAAATAAGATGAACAAAGTAGAGTCATAAAAGTGCTACTCTTTTTCCACCTTAGGGAAGGGTGTGGGACTGGAAGAGCCTCCTTTTCTTTTATTCTTTTTATCCCTCGGTATCTGTTCTTCTTTTCCCCCATAACAGTAGATATTTTAGCTGACCAGATCATTCAATTTATAGACTACATTTCCCAATCCACATATGGCTAGGCAGGCCACATCAATGGGATGTAAGCAGATGTATTCCCAGACAGCTGCTGGGAAATATTCTTTAAAAATCAGTTATCACTGTCTTGGCCTCATCTTCTCCCTTTTCTTCCTTCCTGAATGCTGGAATGTTGATGTGATGGCTGACATTGAGCAGACATCTTGGAACTCATGGAGGTTCCAATATCTTATAATTTCTATAGGACCCTCCCACAAGCTTGGGTTGGCTTGGCAGTTGGGAATGGAGTGGGGATACGGTTGTACTATGCCTACCCCTTGACATCAACAATGATAATGTGGTCCTACTGAAACTACAACTCTCAGAGCAATGTTGAAAAAGATACACAGGCTGCCAACCAGATACCAATTCTAAAATAAAATGTTCTTACTTGTGGTTTTTGAATACAGGAAGAGAATATGGATACTACCTATAGCAACACTTCTTTAAATTCTTTCTTCCCTTATATCTACTGCTCTTCCTCCATCTCCAAATTGCCCTTAAAATTTCCTCCAAATATTCTTCCCAGTATCTTTGGCCATGACATTTGTCCTTCTACCCCTCCAAATTCTCTGCTGATGTCAAGTCTGTTCATTCAAATGTTCAGTTATTTTATCTAATCCTCAAAACAACACTGTAATGTAAGCACTTTCCTTCACATTTTACAGATCTCGGATCTCAGGCTTAGGGAGATGGATCTTATATTAGCATTATATTTGGCAGTGAGAGAGTTTAAAAATGCATTTTTAAAAATGTAATTACGTAGGTTTAAACAAGATATGAGTTTATTTTTCTTTCATGTAAAAATTCTAGACACTGTACTGATTTGGAGATGATTAAATCCAGGACTCAGCCCTCATGGAATTTACAATCTATTAAGGAAAAAATAAACAAGTACTGATGATGTGAACACAATGAACTCTTTGCTATAATAAGGCCTGGAAATCATCTGTACCATTCGTTTTCTCTTGTACTCCATATTCAACCGATCAGTAAATTCTATTGAGTCTATCTTCTTGAACTACATCAAAATACACAACAAACCAGAATCCTACCACTTCTCACGTTTGCTTGCACCATCAGTCTCCATCAGCTCTCTCCTAGACCACTGCTCTTAATGGGTCCCTCTGCTTTCCTCCCCTCTTCTTGTTTCCCCACAGTCTATTCTCTACACAGCAGCCAGAGTCCCCTTTTAAAACTTAAATTAGATCATGTTGTTCCTCTGCACAAATTAATAGCCCTTTCAAGATCAGGCTCTTGTTTCCTATTTCTCTCCCCCTTGCTCACCCCTCTCCAGGCAGCCTGGCCTTCTTGATCTTCCTGGGATGTGTCAGCCATGCTGCTACCTTAAGATCTTTGCCCTCATTGTTCCTCTGCATGGATCGTCCATTCCCAAGATGCCCAGATGGTTTACCCCTCATCTCCTTCAAGTCTAAATGGTAATGAGGCCTTCTTAGTGAGGTCTCCTCTAACCACCCCCTCTTAATTTGCTACCTGCCCCTTAACCAGTTTCTCTACTTTGTCACCAAAATTATCATCTTCTGCCATATATTAAAATATACTTGGGAAGCAGATGTGGCTCAAGCAGTTGGGCACCAGCATACCACATGGGAGGTCCCAGGTTCGGTTCCCAGTGCCTCCTAAAGAAAACGAGCAAGACAATGAGCTGACATGATGGGCTGGAGTGGTAAGCTGATGCAACAAGATGGCACAATGAGATGACTCAATGAGGGGACACAACAAGGAAACACAATGAGAGACACAAGCAGGGAGCAGAGGTGGCTCAAGTAATTGGGTGCCTCCCTCCAACATGGGAGGTCCCAGGTTTGGTTCCTAGTGCCTCCTAAAAAGAAGACAAGCAGACACGGAGAGCACACAACAAACAGACACAGAGAGCAGACAGAAAGTGCAAACAACAAGGTGGGGAGAAATAAATAAATAAAATAAATATTTAAACATATATATATATATGTACTCAATTATTATGATTACAGTTTATTGTCCATTCTCTCCCCCACGAGAACATAATTACATGAAAACAGAAGTTTTTCTCTATTTTGTTCATTGAAGCATCCCAAGCAATTAGAACAGCATTTGGCATGTCATTTAGTCTCTCACTAAATATTTCTGGATTGAATGAATGAATGAATCATAAAAGCCCAACAAGTCAATCTGTGAGGAGGAAAGCATATCTGGGAGAGTGGAGGTAGGAGAAGAAACTAACTGGACACAGTCAGAGTGCTCTCAATGAAGAGGGCCCTGGAAAGGGTCATGGAATCACTGGTCATTGGCATCACACTACCCTGCAGATGGCCCACAAGAAATTGACCTTTATTTCATATGAAGTGTCATTTCAGATCCCCACCATGCATGAAGATGATGATCAACCCAAACATAGCCTTACTGCATCTCTGAGACCTCTGAAGGCCTCAGGCATGCACCAGTATGGCCAGGACTACCACAGCTGAGCGATGGGGTTTTTCATTTCATAAGGAACCAAACCAGCAAGAAATCCAGCTTGTCCCACAAAATATTTTTATACTTCTATAAAACTCACTAAAAGGTAAGATTTTCATGTTTAGCCTTTGCTTCTAACCCCAGAATGTGTCCCCATTTCATTTGGAAGGCAACAGGGAATCTTTAGAGAAAGAATAGAAAATATGTGTACCAGGCCATATTGGTTGCCTACCCAAAAGCCATTTCTCTTTTTTCCTTATAATAAATAATTACTTTGCTCATATTTGAGGAAGCAATGTTCCTCTTCCTGGGTCACTCATCCCCAAGATGTCTACCTGGTTTACCCCTCAACAACGTTAAGTCTTTGTTCAAAGAGTAATGGGGCCTTCTCAGTAAGGTTTACCTTTTCTACCCACTCTTAAATTGCCTGAGTGTGGGCATATAAGTGGCCCACAGCCTCTCAACAGACTGACATCTGGGCCATTCCCTAGCCCTAGGGAATGTACTAGGGACTTTGGGAATAATGTTTCTCCTTGATTAAAAAGAAGCATAAAATAAGCACCTTCCTTCCTGTTTTGAATTCAACTGGGTAAGAACATGATGTTTGGAGCTGTGGCAGCTATTTTGTGATGATAAGAAGAAAACCAAAAGAATCACAGTGATGCTGATACAAAATGTAGACATCAAGTGTTTTTGCTAAATTAACAAACCTTGGAAACGAGTAATTCCAGATTTGTGTTATGTAAGTAATAAGCCCTTATTTTTAAGCCCTTTTAAACAAAAATTCCATTTCTTACAGTGAAAAGTATCCTAAATGACAAAATATTCATGAATGAAATTATATGCTTTCCTTTAATATTCCAAAGTCATTGAAATAATTATAAATGCAATTATGGAACATTTTTATAAATAAAATCTCTTCTGTTATAGAATTCATGCATATGTTGACTAGCATCAGTTATTTCATTGAATCCTCACAAACTATTTTTTTACATAATATTATTCCTGCTTTACAGATGAGGAAATTGAGTATCTGAAAAATCATCTAAAGTCACAGAGCTCATAAAGGATGAAAGCTTTATCAAACCAAGGATGTGTACTGTAGCCTTTCAGCTATGGTACTCTACTTCAATGCTGATAACATCCAAAACATAATATAGTACAAATAGCTTATGTTAAGGCTTAGACTATAGTACGATTTTAAAATATTCACTATAGAATATAAATCACCCTGGCTGTATTTGAGTCAGAATAAGAGTAAAATGAATTTGCATTTTGAGACCATATATCAATTTCTGATAAGACATTAAAGGTTTGTCCTGAAGGGAATGGGGGTGACTAAGATTAGGATTTACAGAATCTTGTTTTGTTTTTGGAATTTAAATCTGTTAACTATAGAAGTGCACATTAGAAAATTAAAAAGCAGTTTGGTTTCTCTAAACTCATTTATAGAACTTCCTTAGAGGAATAGGAAGTAGAGGAGGATGTTAGGATTAGGAATATAGACGAGCCTTCATTTTACATCTTAATAAAGTAATACAGATTCTTAATCAGCAATAGTGTAAAAGGAATACAACATCTATGAAGAAGTCAGAGCACTTATCTTTAGAGTTAAGCGAAGTTCATCCTAGTTACATATTTTAAGGAACTACTAAATGTAACTCTACAAAACAATGAATTTACTCTGGAAAAAATCTTTTATTTAGGTATAATTATAAATTAGGCATAATTCATCATTTATATTGATAACATTTGATTAGAGTTCATGGGAATATTAAGCTAACTCTTCATGAAGATCATCACAGTGAAGTCATTTTATTTGCCTCCTCCAACTACAATGCCTAAAATAAGTCTTTATGATCTCATTCACACTTTCTTATCTGACCAGCTGAATCCAAAGACCGTACAACCAAAGAAGTTGACAAGCACATGCCAGTTATGTATAAGCCACGTTCCTGGTTCTTTGCCTGAGTCTGGGTGTGTAGATGGCCCAAAGCCTCTTGACAGACTGAAAAACCAACTGTTCAAACTGCAAGATTTGCACAGAGATCAAGGGTTTTCATACAATGCTTGTAGAAACTTTTTTAACTTGGAAAGTTTAGAAAGTGAAAAACTAAGTCTGAACTGTGTTTTCCCAGCTAATGTAGAGTTTATCTGCATGCCCCAAGACATAGTGTATGTTTGTGGGCAGCCTTCCTTGCAGTTTTTTTCATTACCATTGGGTCTAGAATATCAGGTACCCAGCTATGTAATTTACATGCTTTAATGTGCAATGCATCTACTTGAAAATGCCATTTGTAGATTATTTATCTCAGACCTACAAAGGACATAATGAGATAATGCAACAAAAAGCACTTTGCAACCTACAAAGTACTTTTAAAATGTTGCTATTATTATTACAACTTTATATTTTTCAAATTTTTAAAGTGTTAAAGTGAGCAAGGACTTTATGAAAACCTTGTCATGGTCCCAGAGAAGCCACTATTAAGACATTGGGACATGTGCATCAAGATACGGCTGTGCTGATGCTTTTGACCTTTTTTATAGGCTGAAATTCTGTCCACAAAACAGAAACAATTCAGGAATGCTACTTTCTTCTGTTCTTAAAATAAATATGTAGGGGGGCGGATGTGGCTCAAATGGTTGGGTGTCCGTCTGCCATATGGAGGGACCTGGGTTCGATCCCCGGGACCTCCCGGTAAAGTAAAAAAAATAAATAAATAAATAAATATGTAGTGAGCATGTACAATAATGGACACTCAAACCAAGATAAACCCTTAGATTACCTTTAAAGTGGATATAACACCTAAAATGTGTGTTCTCATCTCACTATTCCTTATTCAAGTATGGCATATCCCCAGCGTCCAGCTCTGCCAGTGTTCAATAAATATTTGTTGACCTGAGCTGAAGTCACCTCATTGCTACTCAAAGTTGGGTCCTTGGACCAGCTACATCAGCATCAATGGGACCTTGATACAAATGAAGAATCCCCAGGCCTCTCTAAGACATGCCAAATAAGAATCTGCATTTTAATAAGACCCCAGATGGTTGGCATGCACCTCAAAGTGTAAGATCACTGCCATATTAGATGCTGTCTGTACTGTGTTCTTTCACTCCACTCTAGAGGTCACTTACAAACTGCTTCCAGGAACACCTTATTGCTGCATCACTTGCCTAAGGATGTTCTCTAATCAAGGAAGTAAGCTTGCTAGTCTGGTATGCACTGGGCAGGCCTCAAATGCTGGAAGGAGACTCCCTCAGTCATAAAGGACAATGACTTGGTATTTAAGAATCTCAATTAATTTGGCCTTTAATAGAAAAAGTCTGCAGCACATTCCACTCAGTCTTTCAGAGGGCCCCCTAGGAGACTGAGCTCCAGTTGCCTTTAGTGATAACCCACCACTAATTAAGGCTTCTCTGTCTTTCCTCTATCACTTCCCCATACCCTCACATTGTGTACTGGGATCACCCCCCAAATAAACTACTTCCACTCTAATCCTTGTCTCAGGTTCTGCTTTTGGAAGAACACAAACTAAGTTAGCTTCCACTTCTGATATTCTATGCTCTAATCTGGTTCCTTATTTTAAAAGATGAGGAAATGGAGGGCCCAAGAAGTTAATAAATGCCCAACATAAATATTTGGATCAGAGCAAAGAAGGGATTCAGCCACTTAGCTTCTAATTTTGTTCCCACCACTAAGCTCGCTGGGCCTCCTCCATTTGCCAAATGAAGAATATGGATGTTAGACAAGGGATCACTAAGGTACCTTAAGGCTTTGAACTTCTGAGTCCAGGGTACGAGAGCAGGACCAGGAACCCAGGTCAGGGGAGTGCAAGTGCAGGATTCTCTTCATCTCCCCAAACTGCTTCTCCCACCAAGCGTGCTTTAAGAATAAGAACAACAAAACCCAACAAATGTGACATTAAACTAAAAAATTTACTTCACAGTATTGTTTCTCAGACCTATATCACTTTGTTTACAACGAATTCATGACAATTCACACTGATGAAAAAGAGCATTGACATAAATAATTCAGAAACTCACTAATAATCTGCCCATCTGTAAGACACTCCTGCCAAGGGAAACATCTCGGGAGGCCACCCAGGCTGAGTGGATGGCAGGCTTGACTCCTAATGCACACAGATGATCTGCAGTGTAGAAAATGACCGCTTGCCAACCAGCCTCAAAACTCGAGTTTAAGAAAGCATACTCACTTTCAAGTCCTTTAGTGATGGGACATGAGGAGACTTTGGTACATGTAGCAAAGAACCCAACAGGGTGGTTGTGGGTTATTAAAAGCTGACATAATACAAATATGTGCAAGTATTGTCTGGGTCTTAATCAAATCACATCACTTCTTTGTTATAAGAGCTTTGTCTACATCTCCCCTCACACCACATTGTTCTCCTGGCCTTGGATATTGCTACAGGAACCTGAAGGAGCACAGTACAAAATATGTAAACAATCTTATAAAACTCCAGCTAACCACTGGGCAATTATACTCACTTCAGTTTTCTCAAAGGGAAATGGGATGGGAATGTTCCAGAATCACCTGTTGAACATCTGCAAACAACACATACTATCCCTCTTCCATCCACTTCCATCCTATCCTACTTCCCCCTGCTAAGAGTATGATATCATGGGGAAAGCTTCCTGTGATGGTTAGGCTAATGTTCAACTCGGTCTGGTAATTGTGTCCAGGTGTTTGGTCAAGCAAGCACTGGGCTAATTAAAATACAAGAACCTTTATGGGCTTTGGTCACCAGTGAGTTTACTGCGTGGATGGCCGATTACATCTGCATCAATCAGGGAGATTGCCGTCAGCAATGGGTGATGCTTTTATTCAATCAGTTGAATGCCTTAAAAGGAGAAGTGATTTCAACATTAAGAGAGAATTTCCCAGCTCATCTTTGGACAGCCAACATCTCCCGGAAACTCATCAAGGACCTTCATGGGACTTTCATCGGAGCTCCTGCTTTGCAGCCTGTCTGAGGAACCTGGACTTGCGCATTCCCACGGTCATGTGAGAGACCCTTATAAAATCTCATATTATTGACAGATATCGCCTGTTGATTCTGTTTCCCTAGTGAACCCTAATTAATACACTTCCCAACTGGATCTGTCCAAATTCATTCCCACCAGTAGAAACCTACATCTTTGCTCTGGGCTCTCTCACAACTTGGAGTTCAATTAAGCCTATTTCTACCTTCCTGTAGAGGGGCATTATTTATACCACTACAGTCTTCTGAAAACATCAGCAACCATGTAGATATTACACTGAAAACTTACATCTAAACAAAAGGTGATATATACATTGTTCAGCCATAAATAGGAATGGAGTTCTGATACATGCTACAATATGGACATCATGCTGAGTGAAATAAACCAGATGCAAAAGGACAGATATTGTATGGTTTCACTTACATGAAATAATTAGAATATGCAAATTCATAGAGACAGAAAGTAGGGATGGAGGAGAGAGGGAATGGAAAGTCAATATTTAATGGGTGCAGAGTTTGGGGTGATGGAAAAGTTTTGGTAATGGACGGTAGTGATGGTAGCAAAACATTGTGAATGTCATTAATGCCCCTGAATTGTGTGTTCGAAGGTGGCTAAAATGAGAAATGTTATGTTATATAATGTGATACAACAATAAAAATTTTTTTTTTTTTTTAAGATTTTATTTATTCATTCATTTATCCCCCCCTTGCTGCGTATGCTCGCTGGGTCAGCTAACCACGCTGTGCGGGCGGGCTTTGCCTTCACCAGGAGGCCCCAGGAACCGAACCCGGGGCCTCCCATATGGTAAACGGGAGCCCTACTGATTGAGCCACAGCCACTTCCCAAAAATAAAATATTTTTATAAAAAATTTTAAAAACATATCTGTGTTAAGTACTAGCCACCGGAATATAAATAAGCATTAGTTTAGATCAAGCATGAGATATTTGTGTGATAATGTGACCCTGAGTCTGTACCCCCAAATTTATGAATGCTTGATGAGAAGAGACTGAAGAGGAAGTGGAGTGCCCCAATACTTCACCAATAATGACCCATATGTGGTGTGATTTAAGACTGACCCAAGGAAGCAGATGTGGCTCAAGCAGTTGTGTGTCTGCCTACCACATGGGAGATCCAAGGTTCAGTACCCAGTGCCTCCTAAAGA
Source organism: Tolypeutes matacus (assembly GCA_026826555.1). NCBI lineage: Eukaryota > Metazoa > Chordata > Mammalia > Cingulata > Chlamyphoridae > Tolypeutes > Tolypeutes matacus. The sequence goes on along the minus strand of JAKSZT010054466.1, from coordinate 7,769,788 downwards.
AGACGATCAGGACAGCGAGGTGACATGATGGGCTGGCGCGATGAGCTGATGCAACAAGATAACACAAAGAAGAGAAGAAGCACGATGAGAGACACAAAAGCGGGAGTGAAGGTGGCTCAAGCCATTGGGTGCCTTCCCCCCATGTGTGAGGTCCCAGGTTCAGTTCCTGGTACCTCCTTAAAAAAAAAGAAGAAGATGAACAGACACAGAGCAGACAGCAAGTGCAAACAACGAGAGGGTGGGGAGAAATAAATAAATAAAATAAATCTTAAAAAAAAAAAAAAAAAAGACTGACCCAGACTTTCAGAAATGTCCTGTTGTTTGACTATGGTATAATTGATGTATTTTGGGCCACAAAAAAAGATCACACCTGTATCTGACACCTCTGTGTCTTGGTTCACATCCTCTCAGTTGGTCTTTTTCTTCCAATCATTACTGAAGCAATCAGTTGTGCACAGATGTAACTGACAGCACCTTACATCAGCTCTCCCAAATACACCTCTCACTTTCAGTCCCCAGGCTTTTCTGTCACTTCCAATCCATGTGAGATGCCTCTGAAAACACACACAAGTCTGGAAGTTGGAAGGAGTCAATCCTTGGCCCATGGGGAGCAAAAGGCAGTAAGTAAATCCTCCCCTCTTCTGTCCCTCAAGCAGAAAATTCTAACAATTCTGAGGTGCATTCCAAAAAGTCCTTCAAAAGGTCCCTGGAAGGATCAAGCCCCACTGTCCCACACTAGATATCATCATGCACCCTCAGATTGGCTTTCTCTTCTTCACATTTTCATGCTTTCCAATATAAGTCTCCTGAATGCAAGGTCTTGTCTGTACACTCTGCTAGAGGAGCGAGGTCAAGACAGTCATTACCAGAAGTTAACCTAGAAAGTACATTCTCAGGATAAGAATTTGGAGCTGAATCTCTCATGGACAGACAGAGATAGAGACCACATAGCTGTTGGTAAGTTTGGAGGTGATAACCCCTGTCGTGCAGTGGCATCACAATTAACTGTGATGGACTGAGGTAAAAAGCAAATGGCAGATCAAGCATTGGCATATGTGCTGTCAATGACTTGAATGATAGGAGGGCCCAGGATAAGGATAATAATTGTGAAGTTATCTGGTTTTATTTAATAGATTTAGAAACCTTGACAAAAGAAAGTGGCAGGCTCAAGTTAACTAACTAGCAATTCAAGGCACACTGTGAAAGTCAATAAGCCTCCATTGCAGAATTTAAGGAGATCCTTAAACTCTATGGTCTGTGCTGAAAGTCAGGCATAGGATTTAATCGTAAATGTCAAAGAAAACTAAATCCACAGCCTCAACAGGTCCCTATGTTAAAACCAGGGCCCTGGTGTGGAGAAAGTGGGACGTTAAGACAGAGATGGGACCCAGCAGTGAAGAATGACAGAATGTCAGGGTGAAAGGATTTCCTTTTCCTTGATTTCCTTTTTCCTTGATCCTTAGCACACATGAAGCAGCCCCAAGATACTCAGAAATAACTTGGGAATACTATGACTTCATTCATAAATCCAGTGGAGGCTCCTCTCGTCATGGTCTCAGTTATATTTAGTAAAGATATAATGATCTCATCCAAAAAATAACCTTAGATTTCATTATATACATAAATATATTTAATCTATCTCTTTAAATTTTTAAGCATTTAAAAAAAAAAAGAACTGCAAAAAGATGCAACTTGATAGATCAGAAAGAGCAAGGACTTTAGAACCATACAGATGAGAGTTCAAATACCAGCTATCTACTTAACTATTTAGCCTTGAGCATCTCAGTTTTCTCATCTGTAAAAAGGGAGGTTGTGAGTTGTTGGGATGTTAAATGATATAAAGCATGTAAAGGCACATGGCAACATCTGCTGGTCTCTCCCTTCTCTTCCAAGTTTCTTTAGTTTCAGCTTCTTGCTTGCATGGTTTTTTCTCTCTAGGTCTGAATTTCATTCTGTTATAAAGGACTCCAGTGAGAGGATGAAGACTCATCCTGGGCCATGCTTTAACTGAAATACCTCTCAAAAGGTCATACTTACAATAAATTTACACCCACAAGAATGGATTAGCTTAAAGAATATGATTTTTTGGGGCACATACAGCTTCAAGCCACCACACCCCAACCTCTAGACCCCAAAAAGACATGCTCTTTCCATATGCAGAATACATTCATTCCATCACGATATCCCAAAAGTCTTAAATCATTTCAGAAAGAATACTAAGTACAAAGTCTCATCAAAATTGGTTATATAAGTTGGAGGATTAGGGAGACACAGGAATCACTTCTCTCTCAGAAAATAGCTGGATGACAGGCAGAAACAGCCTGGAAAAAATGTTCTAGGGCTTCGAACACTGGGTGAAGGCTGACCACCATCCAGAAGAGAGAAGGGCAAAGGAAAAGAATCTCAATGGGCAAACTGTGAGTAAAAGATGCAGCTGCAGCTGCCAGTGCCCATCCCCCCACCCTCAAACTAGACAGCATTGAGCCCTCCATCTTCTGGCCAGTGGCTACAGACAGAGGGGACTGCAGGAGTCCTCCTCCTCAAGAAAGGGGATAGAGAGGGACACAGCCCAAGGCTGTTTCAGATTTTAGCCAACAAATTTGGTCTGCTGTGTCCTATCAGCCTTTCCAGATTGGCTAGGGCCATGCCATTGTTTACTCTGGGAGCTGGCATGGGACTTATGTACCCATGGGACCTAAGCCTTCTCTTAATCAGAAGCAGAGTGGGTATCACCATTTTCAAATCCTAAAGATTGAGGAAAGAACAAACATAAGGGGGGTGGAATGCAACCATGGACCAAAATAGCCTTATTATCATTGCAGTAAAGAAAGAACTTGTAACATTGATATAAAGATAGTGGTCACCAGAGGTTCTGAGGGGAGGGATAAGAAAGAAAAGGTGTAACATGGGACATTTTGGGATATTGGAATTGTTCTGCATGATATTGCAATGACAGATACTGGCCATTATACATTCTGTCAAAACCTATAAAATTGTGCAGTGCAAAGTGTAAACCATAATGCAAACTATAGACCATGGTTAGTTGCAATGCTTCAATATTTGTTCATCAATTGTAACAAATATACCACACTAATGAAAGATGTGTGAAACTGGGAGAGGGGAAGGGGGTAAGGTATATGGAAATCTCCTATATTTTTTATGTAATTTTTCTGTAATCTAAAACTTTCTTAAAAATAAAGTTAAACATAATAATAATAATAAATAAAGAGATCCAAGCCTCTCAAACACCCTCCCTACTGACCAAGACTGATTCTTGAGGATGCAGAGGGGAGTGGAATTATCTCCTACCCAGTAAAAGGGAGAGGGCTGCCGGCAATGTTTGAAGAATAACTTCTGAGAAAGTTTGATTATGAAGCTCTGAATAGCCCTGAGGCAGGAACCTCTGTTACATTATTGCAGTCAGGGTTACAGTGAACACATTTTGACCAGGGTTCGAACTGAGAGGCCTCCCAAAGAGCACCACCTGCTGGCAGACCAAGGAAGTGTGTGCAAAGAAATTAAAAGTAAATAAATAAACGCTTTCTCAGGCCTTTACCACCTCCTTCCCCAAGGCCCTTGGAAACATGTCTGCAACCCATTACTGGGTCCATGGCCCAGATTTGTGCAAGTAAACAGGGACAATTCTAAAGAGCTAGAACAGTTTGAACCAAGAATCAAAGAACAGCAGTAATGCACAACCTCCCACCAAGAAAGAGAAATTAAGCATCAGAGTAAACTCATCATCATAATCAGAAATTTAGACATCAGCAAAAAATTACAAACCATACTAAAAAAAAAGAAAGATATCTCAAGCAAAGGAATATATCAAAGCCCAGATAAGACACAGGATTTGAAACAACTAATCAATGAGGTTCATACAAATCTCCTAAACCAAATCAATGAGTTGAAAGACAATATGGATAAAAAGATAAAGAACATCAAGAAGATACTGGGTGAGTACAAAGAATTTGAAAACCAGAAGAGAAAAATAACAGAGCTTATGGGAGTGAAAGACACAATGGGTGGGATCAAAAACACATTAGAGGCATACAACAGCAGACTTGAAATGACAGAAGAAAGAATAAGTGATGCAAAAGATAGAACAGCTGAAATTGAAATGAGAGAACAGAGAGAAGAGAATGGAAAAAATTGAGCAGGGGCTCAAGGAGTTGAATGATAAAATGAAGTGCAACAACATACATGTCATGGGGGGTTCCAGAGGAGAAGAGAAGGGAAAAGGGGCTGTAACAGTTTGATATTATTTATGAATTCCAAATAAAAAATTTGATTATGTTTGTAAACTGGTCTTTTCCTCTGGGCATTATACCTTTTGATTGCATTAGATTCAGCTGAGATGTCTTTAATTAAATTATATTAAGATTAGGGTTTTGATTCAGCATGCAGGATGGAATCCCCACCCCCTTGGCCGGCTGATTAAACAGACTCTCACACAGAAGCAGGGGTACTGATGCAAAGTACCAGAAATCTGTTGGCTTTTATAAAGGGTATTATTTATTTGGGGCAAACACTTACAGTTACAAGGCCCTAAAGAGTCCAATTCAAAGTTACTTCCTTACCAAATTCTGTTGTCACGTGTTGAAGCAAGATGGCAGGCAATGTCTGCAAGTGTTCAGCCTTCCTCTTCCCTCTTAAGGCTCCGTGGGCCCAGCTTCTTCCAATCTCAGCTATAGGCTGGCATAGGGCTCGTCACTCTATGCAGAGCTCATTTCTTTCCAGGCTCAGCTGCTTTGCTCTCTTCACAAGGTCAGCTTAAGCTATCAGGCAAATGGCTCATCTCTCTTCCTGGGTCCTCGTCCATGTCTATGGAGTTGTCTCTCTTCCTCTGTGTATCTTCTCTGTGTATCTCCTTGAGTAAGTGTCTGTTTATATAGCCCACCAAGGGGGCTGGGACTCAACACTGCATGCCCTAATGACTTGGTCGAATAAAAGCCCTAATGGTGGTTTAATCAAGTAAATGTAAAGACTTTGAATTTAAATCAACCAAAGGGTATCATGCCCAGAGTAACAGACCTGTTTATAAACACAATCAATATCTTTTTCTGGAACTCATAAATAATATCAAACTGTCACAGTCATCAAAAATCTCCCAAAAAAGAAAATCCAGGACCTGAAGTCTTCACAGGTGAATTCTACCAAGGATTTTGAGAAGAATATACACAAATCCTGTTTAAACTCTTCCCACAAATTGAAGAGGAGGAAAAATTACCCAACACATTTTTGAAGTCAACATCACCCTAATTCCAAAATCAGATAAAAACACTACAAGACACTGCAAAAAATGAAAATTACAGACCAATATCTCTAATGAAGATAGATGCAAAAATTCTCAACAAATATTTGCAAATAGAATCCAACACTATATTAAAAGAATTATACACTATGAACAAGTGGGATTTATGCCTGATATACAAAGGTGATTCAACACAAGGAAATCAATTAATGTAATACACCACATTATCAAATTGAAGGGGAAAAAAACACATGATCATCTCAATTGATGCAGAAAAGGCATTCAACAAAATCCAGCATTCTTTCTTAATAAAAACACTTTGAAAGGTAGGAATAGAAGGAAAGTTCCAAAATATGATAAGCAGCATATATGAAAAACCTGCACCCAATGTCAAACTCAATGGGGAAAGGTTGAAAGCTTTCCATCTAAGATCAGGAACAAGATAAGAATGCCCAATGTCACCGCTGTTATTCAACATTGTACTAGAAGTTCTAGCTAGAGCAATTAGACAAGAGAAAACAAGGCATCTAAATAGGAAAAAGAGGAAGTAAAACTTTCAGTTTACAGATGCAATGATCCTATATTTAGAAAATTCCAAAATGTCTACGACAAAGCTACTTGAGCTAGGAAATGAGTCCAGTATAGTGGCAGGATAAAAGATCAACTCCAAAAAATCAGTAATGTTTCTATACACTAGTATTGAACAATCTGAGGAGGAAATCAGGAAAAATTCCATTTACAATAGCAACAAAAAGAATTCATCCAAAGTGTACAATCAATGGTGTCTGGTATATTTACATGGTTGTGCATTCATCACTTCAATCATTATTAGAGTATTTTCATTATTTCAATAATAATAAAAATAAACAAAAAAACAAACAAGAAAATTCTTCCCCTCTTAATCTCTCTCTGTTTCCCCTGTTGTACATAGCTGCTATTTTTTACTATTCTTGCACAATTATTTATTTATTTATTAAGCAGTTTTATTGAGATATATTCATATACCATATAATCTATCTAAAGTATATAATAATGCAAATATTCTCGCTGTCCTGATTTTGTGACAATCAGGGTAGGCTAAACATTCGCTATATTAGAAACCATGCATGTATCCCCAGACCTACTTTTTCTCCTTAAGTCTGGTTTTTAGAATGCTGGTGATAAACTAAGCCTGATTTATTATATGACTATGCTGTATGGGAAAGACTGTAATTCTAGGTATCTTTGGTCAACCTTAAGAGATATAGCAGGGGGACAGATGTGGCTTAAATGGTTGGGCATCCATCTCTCATAGGGAGGGAACTCCCAGTAAAAATTTTTTAAAAAGAAAAATATAGAAGGCGCGGGGGTCACCAGGCCCCATGTGCAGGTACGCCGCCAGGCCCTGCAAGCGGGTGAGACCCCCAGACTCCATGCACATGTGCACCGCCAGGCCCCATGAGCAGATGAGCCCCCCGGGCCCCATGCACAGGTGTGCCGCCAGGCCCCATACACGGGTGTGCCGTCAAGCCCTGTGAGCCACACAGCAAGATGATGATGTAACAGGAGAGTGACACAAGGGAGAGCCAAGACGAGACATGCCAAAAAACCAGGAACTAAGATGGCACAGGCAGTAGGACGCCTCTCTCTCACATCGGAGTTTCCAAGGATCGAATCCCAGTGAAGACAAGAGAAGGATGGGAAGAGAGGGCAGGAAATGAAGACAGAGAGTTGCCCAGCAAATGGACACAAAAACAGCAAAAACGGAGGGGAGTGGCTAAAATGGATAAAAGTAACTAAATCCTTTAAAAAATGTAAGGGTGAAAAGGCAGTCAATTCAATGGAAGAAAAGATATGGACTATAGTTAGTAGTAATATTTTGATGATGCTCTTTCATAATTTGTTAACAAATGTTTCACAAAAATGCAAAGTATTTGTGGTGGGGTAATGTGTGGGAGCCCTGTATGATGTTATGCATGTTTGTTTTGTAAGTTCACAATGTTTACCGAACACTTATAGTTTATGTATGTTCATGTATGAATGATATACCTCAATAAATTGTTTTTAAAAAAAGATATGCTTGAGCCATCTTTGATGCCTTTCTAATTTAGACACTAAAAAAAATAAAGTATATAATCAATGGCTTTTAGTATAATCACACTGTTGTGCATTCATCATCACAAAAAATTTTATAACTATTTCATTACCCTGGGAATCAATTTAACCAAAGATGTGAAGAACCTGTATTCAGAAAACTACAAAACACTGTTAAAAGAACTCAAAGAAGATCTAAACAAATGGAAAGAAATTCCATGCTCATGAATTGGAAGACTAAATATTGTTAAGATGTTAATCCTACCCAAAGTGATTTATAAATTCAATGCAATACCATAAAAATTCCAACAGCCTACTTTACAGAAACAGAAAAGGCAATTACCAAATTTATTTGGAAGGAAAAGTTCACCCGAATAGCAAAAAAAAAAAAAAAAAAAAAACCCTCCTGAAAAAGATGAGCAATGTGGGAGGACTCTCACTGCCTGACCTTCAAATATATTACAAAGTTACAGTGGCCAAAACAGGATGGTATTGGCATAAAGAAAGACACATTGATCAGTGGAATAGAATTGAGAGTCCAGAAATTGACCCTCACCTCTACGGCCAACTAGTTTTTGACAAACCTACCACTTCCACGTTACTGGGACAAAACAGTCTCTTCAATAAATGGTGCTGGGAGAACTGGATATCCATGAATATAAGAATGAAAAAGGACCCTTATCTCACTCCCTATACTAGAATCAACTCAAAGTGGCTCAAAGACCTAAATATAAAAGCCAGGACCATAAAACTACTAGGAGAAAATGTAGGGAAACTTCTTCAAGATCTTGTGGTAGGTGGTGGTTTTTCGGACCTTACACAAAAAGCATGAGCAACAAAAGAAAAAACAGATAAATGGGATGTCCTCAAAATTAAATACTTTTGCACCTCAAAAGACTTTGTCAAAAGGGTGAAAAGGCAGTCAACTCAATGGAAGAAAATATTTGGAAATCATATATCCAATAAGGGTTTAATATCCATGATATGTAATGAGATTCTACAATTCAACAATAAAAAAGACAAATGACCAAATTAAAAAATGGTCAGAAGACTTGAATTGACATTTATATTTGAATTGACATTTGTATTTGAATTGACAATTTCCAAGGAAGAAATACGAATGGTGAAAAACACATGAAAAAATGTTCAACATCACTAGCATTAAGGAAGTGCAAATCAAAGCTACAATGAGATATCATTTCATAACTATTAGAGTGGCCACTATTAAAAAGACAGAGAACTACAAGTGTTGGAGAGGATGTGGAGAGATAAGAATGCTTAGTCACTGTTGGTGGGAATGCAGAATTGTACAACCACTTGGAGGACTATTTGGCAGTTCCTAAGGAAGTTGAATATAGATTTGCCATGTGACCTGGCAGTACCATTTCTAGGTATACACCCAGAAGAACTGAGAGCAGAAACACAGACAGATGTCTGTACACCAATTTCATAGCAGCGTTTTATTCACGATTGCCAAAAGATGGAAGCAACACAGGTGTCCATCAAATGATGAATGGTTAAACAAATTGTGGTGTATACATATGATGCAATATTGTGCAGCAGTAAGAAGAAATGAGGTTGTTAAGCATATGATAACATGGGTGAACCTGGAGGACATTTATGTTGCATGAAGCAAGCCAGAAACAAAAGGACAAATACGGTATTTTGCGCTATTATGAACTAAATATGTTGGGTAAACTCATGGAGTTAATAAGTAGGATATTAACAGGTCACCAGGAAATAGAATGAGGTTAGAAAATGGAAAGCTAAGGTTTAATCTCTGCAGAATTGGTAAAATGGTTGTGCATAAAAGCACATAATAGAGTTTGTAACTAGCATATATGGGTTATGACAGTAGTTGAAAGGAAAAGTCTAAGGTAATGTGTACTACTAAAAGGAAAGCTAAAAAATGTAACATGGGGGGAAGCAGATGTGGCTCGAGAAGTTGGGTGCCCACCTACTACATGAGAGGCCCTGGGTTCAGTTCCCAATGCCTCCTAAAGAAGATGAGCATGACAGAAAGCTGATGCAATGAGATGATGCAATGAGGAGACACAATGGGGAGTCACCACAAGAGACACAACAAGCAGGGAGTGGATGTGGCTCAAGTGAATGGGCGCTTCCTTCCCACATGGGAGGTCCCGAGTTCAGTTCTTGGTGCCTTCTAAAAAGACCAGGAGACACAGAGAGCACACAACGAACAGACACAGAAAGCAGACAGAGAGTACAAACAATGGGTAGGGGGAATAAAAAATAAATCTTTTTTTTTAAATGTAACATGGGACTGTATAGCATAGTAAAACCTCTTGTGAAATATGACTTTGGGTAATATTGCATATATAAGACTGCTTTTCTTTGAAACTGAACAAATGTATGTTAATGTTACAAGATGTTAATATCAGACAAAAACAGAGCCAAAGCAAAAATGGTTTTAAGTGTGGTCTATCCTGGGGCACAATGCTTCTTGCCTGTGGACCTGTGTAACCTAGAAAACAAGTTATCTGCTTCCAGTATACAATGGTGGGACAACCACAGAATAAACCTTACCATTCCCATGGAGAAAAATTGGAAGGAAAACAGGGGTCATGGTTCCTAAACAATTCCAAAACCCTGCAGGGCATACTCCATTACACTTCAAGGTCTGAGAGTCATCTATGGAATGATATTTTGTCATCCTAGCCTGATGCAGCAGCAGCTCTACCCTTTCCAGGTGCTTGCACAGCAGACATGCTCTCCCCAAAGCCTGAGGTGAAGATTCCACCTTCATCAAGCATGAGGGTAGTGGCCAGACCGTAGGCTCTGCCCTCATCAAACACTGGGGTGACACTGAGCCGCTTCACAATCCCCTAGGCATCCGAGAAACTTGGGGTGGTAACACTCTTCCTTAACAATGGGGTGGAAGTCTTGTCCTCTCCAAGTTCCAGGGCATTCTCACCCTTTCCACATACATGGATGTGTCTGCTCTCTTGGCCCACGAAGATGTCTGCAGTCCAGACCTCGGTTTCCATGGTTCTGTCTTCAAAGTCATTTTTCCTTTAATATCTCTCTTTTCTGTCCTTTTAGTACAGGCTGGCTGTGGATTCATTCATACAGATCTAAAAAGAAAGAAAAGAAATTTGTCAGTTTTACATGTAATACACAGGGGTCCAAACCATCAAACAAAAGAACTTTCCATAAATCCTTTCTGGATAAATGCATTTCCAGTCCTGACTTGCATTGAAATAGTTGACTGGTCCCATGTTCAGTTAAACCCTAATATGGAACACTAGTCTCTGGGGACTCATTTTCTGGAAGCTCAGAATTTTTCAAACCATCAATTCCTGGTTTCTTTGTGCCCAGCAGTTCAGTTCTCAGCTTATCACTTTCCTCTCATATTTTACTATTTACTATAAGCTGCAAGGAGAAAACAGGCTGCATTTTCCACACTTAGTATGGAAATCTCCCCAGCTAAATATTTATCCAACCTGATTTTCTGGGATGCATACAGTTCCAAACCACGACAGTACTTATTATTATAATAATTATTATTATTATTACTTTCACTATTGTATTAGCCAGGGTTCTCTAGGGAAACAGAATCAACAGGAGAGATCTGTAAACAGCATGAGATTTTATGAGTCTCTCACATGACCGTGGGGATGCACAAGGCCAGGTTCCACAGGCAGGCTGCAAACCAGGGGCTCGGATGAAAGTCCCTTGAAGGTCCTTGATGAGTTTCCCGGAGACCTTGGCTGTCCAAAGACGAGCTGGGAAATTCTCTCTGAATGCTGAGATTACTCCCCCTTTTAACACATTCAACTTATTGGATAAAGCGTCACTTATTGCTGATGGCAATCTCCCTGGTTGATGTAGATGTAATCAGCCATCTATGCAGTAAACTCACTGATGACTAAAGCCCATAAATGTCCTTGTATTACAATTAGCCTGTTGATTGCTTGACCAAACAACTGGACACAATTACCTGGCTGAGTTGACACATTAGCCTAACTATCACAATTATGTAAACAGTGAGTCATGTCTTTCAACATGAAATGAAATGAGCATTGACAATTATCCGTATTATATGTTTAGTATAGATTAGGAAAATAAATTAATTTACTTTGTCTACATGGCAATTTCTTTATTTTGAGTATAATATAAGCCAGTTTCTCATAGTAATAACATAGTGATTCCAACCTGGTTAATTTACATGTAACATATGAATCCATTAAACTCATTGCCTAATAACAAAGATAGTGCAGAGGAATTATATTCGAAGCCTTTGATTGAAGGTTTGGCTTGATTTTTTGGCATTATATTGCTGAATAATTTGGACTGTTAATAGCTTTTAATAATTACTGTCAAGGTTTCAAAGCTCCAAAATTGGCTGCAGTGTTATTTTACTCTTGAGATTTAGTTCCATAGCATAATGTGGAGCAAAGATTTGACTACTGTTCAGGGAATGTGAGTCTGTAGACAACTAAATGGGCTAGAAATATCCACTTCTGTAACTAAAACTATGGCATCAGACTTTGAATTGGCCATTTCATCCTGAATTCTTCTAGACAATAATCATGTCCAGGAACATGGCTGAGGAAAAAACTTAAAGTAGCCAGATTCAAAGAGTGAATGACATTCACATAATTCAGTTCAGAAACCTATAGTAAGAGAGAGATCAGCAGAGGAATGAATAAGTCTTCTAAAGTTTAGAGACTACTTTCAGAGAAACCATTTAGCAGACTATTTATATATAAGATTGATCCTACTGAGAAAAGTCCTTCCAAAGGAAATGTGCAATTCCACTGCCAGTTCTCATCACTTACATGAAAAAGTCTTGAATATTTAAAAATCATCTTAAGAGGATTGTGGGAAGATGGTGGCGTAGGGAGCTCCAGGACTCAAGTCTTCCACCAAAACAACCATTAAACAGTCAGGAATGGTCTAAAACAACTATTTTGAAACCCCAGTGGCCAGAAGAACATTGTACAACATGCAGAGGAGAGCAAGATGAAGAGGCAGATAAATTATGGTAAAGAGCAATAAATTGCTCTTTCTGCATGGGATCTACTGGTGCCCATCCCCCACTTCTGTGACAGGACACGAGGAAGTTGGAGTGATAGAAAGGAACATTAAAATCCTCTTCCCCAGTTCCAGGAAAATTGCGTCAAAGTAGGTATGCAGTGCCCAGCTCCTTCACAAAAAAGAAAGGAGAAAGGGCAAAAGCCTATCCAAGGGAGCTGCTTTGGAGACATAGAGAATGGGCAAGTGCTATACATGATCCAGGAGGGAACTAGACAGATAAAGAAGCCAAAGGAAAACTGTGAGTTACTTGCCTCTGTGGCTATAAACAGCACATATACCCCACTCTCAAGGCAAATAGCCTCAGTAAAGCCCCTGACTCGCTACAATCAAATGAGTGTGAGGGAGCATTATCTGGGAGGAAGAGGGGTCAGGTGGAGGGTGGTGAACAGTTTCTTTTCCATGAGTTTGGCCTGCTGAGCCCCCTTTGAATCTCGGAGGGAATTGAGGCAGCTGTGAGGAAAGGGGAGGGGGGATCTGATCAGGCAGGCTATCACACCCAACCCACCTGGGGAAGAGAGGAGCTAAGGTAGAGAGGGAGCGGAGACAGGCACCTGAACAGCCCAGCATGGCAAACTGTTAGAAGCCTAACTTGCCTGAGAGAAAGGGGGCAGATAGAGCCAAAAGAGTTTTCTAAGGCCTGCTTAAGCTGTGGAGCTGGTGGAGCTCCAGTGGAGGAATTCCTGCTTTGCATATATGAGGTCCCTGGTTCAATTCCTGGGTCTCCTGTCAGGCACTGAGCTGGTACCTTATGACAGGGAACATATAGGCAGATTTTTTGTTGTTATTGTTTTAGGTTTTCTTCTATCTGTCCTTTTTTATTTTTTATTGGTTCCTTCTCATGTTTTTGTTTTGTTTTGTTTTGTTTTTTTCTTTTTTCTTTTATTCACTATAACCCGGTATGGTACAGCACCTGCGGAGGGCAGGCTGAAAGGTAATTGACTGATGAGCACCGACAGCCTGAGAAAATCCTTAAGGGGCTTAAGAGGGAAGGATGCTTTTCCTGGGGTTTTTTTGTTGTTATTCTTGTTGTTGTTTTGTTTCTTGTTTGTTGTTTTTCCCCTTTCTTTGTTTCCTTTTTTTTTTCTTTTACTTGTTTTTTCTGCCTACTTTACTTCTTTTCTTTCCTTCATTTTTCTATCTTCTGTTTTCTGTTATTTTTCTTTCATTCCACCTCTTTTTGTTTGGCCCTCTTTTTCTCTCTCTTTCTCTCTATTTCTCTCTTTCTTTTTCTCTTTTCCTCTCTTCTCATATTCCAGCCTTTTAATTTATTCTATTTTTTCTCTATTTTGTTCCTTGTGTCATTCCTTCAATTCAACCTTTTTTTATTCTTATTCCTTCATACTTTTTTAAAGTTTTTATTCATATTACTTATTTGCTCACCTAAAAATTTCCCTCTCAGCATGCTTTGGTTGCATCCCATAGCTTTTGATACGTTGTGTTGTCATTTTCATTCGTTTCAAGGTAGTTATTGATTTCTTTTGCAATTTCCACCTTGACCCACTGATTGCCTAAGAGTGTGTTGTATAACTTCCATATCTCTGTGCCTAATCTGGTTCTCTGCCCCTTACTGATTTCCAGCTTCATTCCACTGTGGTCAGGGAAATTATTTTGTATAATTCCAATCTTTCTGAATTCGTTGAGAGTTGTTCTGTGACCTAGCATGTGGTCTATCCTGGAGAATGATCCATGTGCACTCGAGAAGAATGTGTATCCTGCTATATTTGGGTGTAATGTTCTATGTATGTCTATTAGTTCTAGATCCTTTAATGTATTATTCAAGGTCTCTGTTTCTTTATTGATCTTCTGTTGAGATGTTCTGTCTAATGGTGATAATGGTGTATTAAAGTCCCCCACTATAATTGTAGAGGCATCTATTTCTTCACTTAGTTTTTCCAATACTTGCCTCATGTACTTTGAGGCAGCCTGCTTAGATGCATAGTTTTTTGTGATTGTTATTTCTTCGTGACAGATTACCCCTTTTATTAATATATAGTGTCCTTCTTTGCCTCTTACAATAGTTTTGCATTTAAAGTCTATTTTGTCCAATCTTCATATAGCTACTCCCGCCCTTTTTTGGTTATTGTTTGCATGTAAAATTGTTTTCCAACCATTCACTTTCAGTCTCCTTATGTCCCTGGGTCTAAGGTGAGTTTCTTGTAGACAGCATATAGATGGGTCATATTTCCTTATCCATTCTGCCAATCTATGTTTCTTGATTAGAAAGTTTAATCCATTAACATTCAATGTTATTACTGTCAAGGAATTACTTACATATTTTCTTTAGCTTTATGTATGTCACATGTTGTTTTTATTTCTCTTTTTATCTTTTTGTTATTCTTACCAATAATCTTCTTTCCTACACTCATCTCCAACCTGCTCTCTTCTGTTTTTTCCTTTCAATCTGCAGAACTCACTTTAGTATTGCTCAAAGGGCAGGTTTCTTGTTGATGAACTCTTAATTTCTGTTTATCTGTGAATATTTTTAATTCTCCCTCATTTTTGAATGCCAGCTCTGCTTGACAGAGAATTCTTGGCTGGAAATATTTTTCTTTTAGCACATAAACTATATCATATCACTGCCTTCTCGCCACCATGGTTTCAGATGAGAAATCAGCACTTAATCTTATCGAGCTGCCCTTGTATGAGATGGATCTCTTTTGTCTTGCTGCTTTCAGTATTCACTCTTTGTCTTTAGCATTGGACAATTTGACAAGTATGTGTCTTGGGGTAGGTTTGTTAGGATTTATACTTTTTGGGGTGTGCTGCACTTCCTGGGCATGTATGTCCCTCAAAAGAATTGGGAAATTTTCAGCCATTATTTCCTCCAACACTCCTTCCACCCCCCATCCCCTCTCTTCTCCCTCTGCAATGCATGTAATGCATATATTTGTGCATTTTGTGTTGTCAGTCAAATCCCTACATCCCTGCCTAATTTTTTCTAACATTTTATCTCTCTGTTCTTCTATCTGTTTGATTTCAGATGTACTGTCTTCAACATCACTAATTCTTTCCTCTGTTCAAATCTGCTGTTATGTGCTTCTACTGTATGTTTGATTTATTGTATTGTGCCATTCATTACCATCATATCTGTTATCTTTTTTATGTATGTTACAATTTCTTCAGTATGTTCCCCCAGTGTCCTCTTAATATCCTTTATCTCCACCTTCACTTCATTAAGTTGATTCATATTTGTTTGCACATTCCTGATTAGTTGTTCCATGTTCTGCATCTCCTCCTGTTTTTTTTTTCATTTGTTCGTTAGACTGGGCCATGTCTTCCTGTTTCTTAGTATGGTTTGTAATTTTTTGTTGGTGTCTAGACATCTGTTTATCTTGAAGGGCTTATTTGGTTGGTTAGCTTCTCTTTCTACTCTAGAGTTTTATTTTGTTGTTTTGTGTGTGTGTGTGTGTGTGTGTGTGGTAAGGTTCCTTTTTGACACTTGGTTCCTCTTATTTTATATCCTTGCAGTTGTCTGTGTTCCTTTGAAAAATTATATTAGGACCAGAGAAAAGGAAAGAGATAAGAAGAGAAGAAAATAAGAAAGCACTAGAAAAAATAAACAAAACAAAAAGCTGTCTCTTTGAGAAGATTAATAAAATTGACAAATCCTTAGCTAGACTAACAAAGAAAAAAAGAAAGAAGATGCAAATACATAAAATAAGAAACGAGGAAGGGGATATCACCACTGACCCCACAGAAATAAAGAGTATCATAAGAAAATACTTTGAAAAATTGGATAACTTAGATGAAATGGACAAATTCCTAGAAACACACAAGCAACCTACATTGATGAAGGAAGAAATTGATGAACTTAAAAGACCAATCACAAGTAATGAGATTGAATTAGTCATCAAAAACCTTCCAACTAAGAAGAACCCAGGACCAGATGGTTTCACAGGTGAACTCTACCAAACATTCTAGAAAGAACTAATGATAATCCTACTTAAACACTTTCAAAAAATAGAATCAGAGGGAACATTGCCTAACTCATTCTATGATGTCAACATCACTCTAATACCAAAGCCACACAAAGATACCACAAGGAAAACTATAATCTCTCTAATGAACTTAGGTGCTAAAATCCTCAACAAAATACATGCTAATCAAATTAAATAGTACACCAAATGAATTATACACCATGCCAAGTGGGTTTCATCCCTGGTATGCAAGGATGGTTCAACATAAGACAATCAATCAATGTAATATACCACATTAAGAGATCGAAAGAAAAAAAATCACCTGATCATCTCAATTGATGCAGAAAAAAATATTCAACAAAATACAGCACTCTTTCCTGATAAAAACACTTCAAAAGATTGGAATAGAAGGAAACTTTCTCAACATGATAAAGGGTATATATGAAAAACCCACAGCTAACATCTTACTCAATTGTGAAATGCAAAAGGCTTTCCCTCAAAGTTCTAGAACAAGGATGACCACTGTCACTGCTCTTATTTAACATTGTGTTAAAAGTACTTGCTCAAGCACTTAGGAAAGAAAAAGAAATCAAAGGAATCCAAACTGGAAAGAAAGAAGTAAAAATTTCACTATTTGCAGATGACATGATCCTATACATAGAAAGACCTGAAAAATCTACAACAAAGCTTCTAGAGCTCATAAATGAGTTCAGTAAAGTGGCAGGATATAAGATCAACACACAAAAATCAGTAGCATTTCTGTATACTAATAATGAGCAATCTGAGGAGGAAATCAAGAAAAAAAATCCATTTAAAATAGCAACTAAAAGATTCTAATTTCTAGGAATAAACTTAACTAAAGATGTAAAAGGCTTGTACACTGAAAACTACACAACATTCTTAAAGGAAAATCAAAGAAAACCTAAATAAATAGAAGAATATTCCATGTTCATGGGTTGGAAGACTATCATTAAGATGTCTCGGGAAGCGGCTGTGGCTCAATCAGTAGGGCTCCCGTTTACCATATGGGAGGCCCCGGGTTCAGTTCCCAGGGCCTCCTGGTGAAGGCAAGCCCGCCCGCACGGCGTGGTTAGCTGACCCAGCGAGCACAAGCAGCAAGGGGGGGATAAATGAATAAATAAATAAAAATCTTAAAAAAAAAAAAAAAAAAAAATGTCTGTCCTTCCCAAACTTAATTACAGATTTAATACAATCCCAATAAATATTACATCATTTTTTTACTGACCTGGAAAAGCTAATTATGAAATTTATTGGAAGGAAAAGGGGCTTCAAACAGCCAAAAACATATTGAAAAAGAAAAACAAAATTGGAGGACTCCCACTACCTGACTTTAAAGCATACTACAAGCTACAGTGGTCAAAACTGCATGGTGCTGGCACAAGGATAGACATACTAACCAATGGAACTGAATTGAGAGTTCTGATGTAGATCCTCACATAAACAGCCAACTGATATTTAACAAGGCTACCAAGCGTACTCAACTGTAACAGAATAGCCTCTTCAACAAACGGTGTTGGGAGAACTGGATATCCATATTCAAAAGAATGAGAGAGGATCACCATCTCATGCCCTATACAAACATTAGTTCCAGATGGATCAAAGACTTAAATATAAGAGCCAAGGCCATAAAGCTCCTAGAAGATAATGCAGAGTGCATCTACAAGATCTTGTAGTAGGAAATGGTTCCATAAACTTTACAACCAAAGGCAAACTATGAAAAAAATACATAAATGGGACCTCCACAAAATAAAAAACTTTTGTACTTCAAAGGAGTTAGTCAAGAAAGTGAAAAGGCAGCCTACTCAATGGGAGAAAATATTTGGGAAACACTTATCTGATAAGCATCTAATATCCAGCATATATAAAGAAATCCTACATCTCAAAAATAAAGAGACAAACAACCTAATTTAAAAATGTGCAAAAGATTTGAACAGATACTTTTCCAAAGAGGAATTACAAATGTCTAAAAATAACATGAAAAGATGCTCATCATCACTAGCTATTAGGGAAATGCAAATCAAAAAAACTACAATGAGATATCTTCTTATACCTATTAGACTGGTGGCTATTAAAAAAAGAGAAAACTACAAGTGTTGGAGAGGATGTGGAGGAATGGGAACACTCATCCACTGCTGGTGGGAATACAGAATGGGGCAGCCATTGTGGAGAATGGTTTAATGGTTCCTCAGGAAGCTATTGATAGAACTGCTATATGATCAAACAATACCAGTATTAGGTATATACCCAGAAGAATTGAAAGCAGGGACATAAACAGATATATGCACAACAACGTTCATGGTGGCATTATTCACTATTGCCAAAGATTGGAAGCAACCTAAGTGTCCATCAACAGAAGAATGAATAAGCAAATTGTGGTATAGGCATACAATGGAATATTACTCAGCTGTAAGAAGGAAGGAAGGTTTGACACACATGACCACATAGATGAATCTTGAAGACCTTATGTTGAATGAAGTAAGACAGTCACTAAAGGACACATATTGCATGAACTCACTGATATAACCTAAGCATATTGAACAGACTCACAGATAGATAGTCTGGAAGATATGTTACCAGGAGACAGAAAGGAAGTAGAGAGTGGTGAGCCAATGCTCAATCTGGACAGAACCTCTGATAAAGTGGAAGGAGGTGGTTTGACAGTGGGTGGGAATGATGGTGGTACAGGGATATGAGTAGGGTCAACGGTGCTGGAATGTGAGGGTGAGCAGGCATGAAGGGTGGTTTGGACTATCCATGGAACAGGGGGGAGGGCTGGAGAAAGGAACAGGTGAACTATGGGGAGGTGGAGGTCTGTGGTTGAAAATACAATTGTGCAAATCTTCTTTTGGAAAATATGGCAGGGGAGAGTCACTAATGTAGGGTGTCAGTGGTGGGGGAATGTGTGGGAAAGGGTGCACCTGGGGCATGGGAAAATGAATGTGTTCATCTTGTTATAGGGTGTTACCTCAGTGGGTGGAGACCCACACAATAAACAACAATATATTAAGCTCCCATCCTGGGGAGTCCTGCTGTGTTCTCAAGTAGAGGAACAAAATTCTCTCAAGTACATAGGCAGTACCCTAATAAAGATAACAGACCAATATGTCATTCTCTCAATATTAATGTATGTAACTATGAACCTTATTCTTGCAAAATTGAAATTTAGCCTAATAATATCTATTGCCTAAGAGTTACCTCATGAAAACCTCTTTGTTACTCAAATGTGGCCTCTCTCTAAGCCAAACTCAGCAAATAAACACACTACCTTCCCCCCAACTTGGGACATGACTCCCAGGGATAAGCCTCCCTGGCACTGAGGGATTAATACTGAGCACCAACCAGCAATGTGTTTGGAAAAAGACCTTGACCAAATGGGGAAAACATCAAATACAATAGGGTTTTTATGGCTAAGAGATTTCAAAGTGAGTCAGGAGGTCATTCCAGAGGTTACACTTATGCATAACTCAGGCAGATCTCACTGACTGCCACTGTGAACAATGCCTTAAGTAGGGGTGCTACTGAGGACTCTAGAGACATCTGGGCACAATAGGCAGAGCATATAACCCCAAGAAATCAAATCATCCATGGATCTTACCTTGGAATATATGATAACCTATCTCCCCAATGTAACAGAGTTAGATTCATTTATAATTTTCCTACACATGGTTCTTCTACCCCTTCTATTTGAACCTATAATTAGCACTATACCCATTAAATATATACCCAGAGACTTAAATCTTTGGTCTGTTCATATTTTGGTTGAGCCCTGAATCTCAGCAGAGTTGCAGTCAACACTCACTCTCCAGTTCATCAGACTTGCCTAGGACAACTAACAAAATGATGATGATGGACAACGCCCATCCCAAAAGACAGAGAGTATCTACAACTGCAAGCAAGACAGTTACAACCTTCTGCCCCGTAAGATCTAAGCACCCCCTTAATCAGTAGCAGAGTAGGCATTACCATCCCCAAATCCTCAATATTGAGGAATGAACAAACATAAGGGTGGAATGCAACCATGGACAAAGTAAACTTATTAACATTGTAACAATAGAAGAAAATGTTACATTGTTATGAAGATGGTCATTACCAAAGGTTCTGAGAGGAGGGCGAGGGAATAATAGGTGGAACATAGGGCATTTTTAATTGGAATTAAGTGTAAACCACAGTGTAAACTATAGACCTTGGTTAATAGCAATCCTTCAATATTTATTCATCAATTATAACAAATGTATCACACAATTGTAAGATGTTATTAATAGGGGAAAATGAGGGAGGGTGGAGGGGGCATATGGGAATTGCTTATACTTTGTTTTCTTTTTTGAGGTACTGGGGCCAGGGATTGAACCTAGGACTTTGTATGTGGAAAGCTGGTGCTCAACCACTAACTCACATCGGCTCCACTGAGTTTGTTTTTTGTTTGTTTGCTTGTTGGTTTTTGTTGTTGTTGTTGTTGTTGTTGTTGTTTTGGTTTGTTTTGGTTTGTTTTTAGGAGGCACTAGAAACCAAACACAGGACCTCCCATGTGAGAAGCAGGCACGCAACTGCTTGAGCCACATCCACTCCCCTCCATTATTCTTTTAATGTAACTTTTCTGTAATCTAAAACCTCTTTAAAAATAGTTTGTTATATTAAAAAAAAAAAAGGTGAACCACATCAAATGATGTCAAGATTGTGGGGGAACTGGAACTCTTAATCCTTTGCTGGTAGGATAGTAAAATGGTCATCCCCTTTGATAAACAGTTTCTGTGGTTGAGGACTGTGGTTAATAATACAAATATAATAAATTTCTTTCAGGAGCTATGATGAAGGTATGTCACTAGTACAGGGTGTTGGTAATGGGGTCATATATGGGGCAAAGAATGCATCTAAAGTATACTTCAATGGGATATAAATGTATTCTTGTTGTCATTGTATGTTTTCTGGATAGATAGAGGCCCACGTAGTAGCTAACAAAATATTAAACTTCCATCCTGGGGAAATGCTTCTACTTTCTCAAATAAGATAGAATGCACTTATGAACCATATTCCTATAATAATGAAACTGAGCCAAATTATAATTAATGCCTAAAAGTTACCTTCTGAAAACCTCCTTGTTACTTGTAACTCAAATGTGGCCTCTTCTAAGTCAAACACTGCAAATAACTCATTATCTTAACTCCAATGTGAGACATGACTCCTGGGGATGGCACTCCCTGACACCAAGGGATTATTATCAAGCACTAATCAGTAATGCATTTGGAAAAAGACCTTGATCAAAACAGTGAAAAATTAAGTAAAACAGAGTTTTTATGGCTAAGAGATTTCAAATTGAGTCAGGAGATCATTCCAGAGGTTATGCCTGTGCAGGTAGGTCTCAGACAGATTTCACAAACTGCCACAGTAAACAAAACCTCAAAAGTGTTCCTGAGGACTCTAGGAACGTCTGCATACCACAGGCACACCACACAGCCTCATGAAATCAACATCCCCATGGCGGGCCCTATTTGGGATTATATGAAAATCTATTTCCCCAATATCACATAGTTATATTCATTTATAATTCCTTAATTGTGATTCTTCTACTCCTTTTATTTGAACCTATAATTTTCAATTTACCTGTTAAATATATTTTTCAGAAACTTAAATCTTCGGATTGTTTATATGCCAGTTGAGTCCTGAAACCTAGCAGAATTGTGGCCAACTCCTACTCTCCAGTTCTTCATGCTTGCCCTGGAAAACTGACAAAAAGATGGTGATGGACAAGTCCCATACCTAAAATAATGAGTATCTTCAACTGCAAGCAAAACTATTACTTTCTTCTGCCCCATAATATCTAAGTCCCTTCACAGCCTGAAGTAGTCAGAGCAGTTATCACCCCAAATCCCTCAAGATTGAGGAATGAATAAAATTAAGGGGGGAGTGTAACCATGGACCAAAGCAGATTTAATATTATTGTAGTTATTATCTTTTGTTAACAGAGAAATTTGTAACATTGATATGAAAAAATAAAAAGTAAAATAAGAATATCATCTAGCAATGCTTTAAGACATAAAATCTTATAAATGCAGGTGTTTACCTATCTGCATGCAGTAATATCTCTGTTTTATCTACCTGCTAATGATGTGAAAACCCTACCATTCCGTGATATGTCAACAAGCTTCAGTAATTAGGGTTTATTTTTGTATGAATGAAAGAATCACTTTCTTCTTCCTGGAAGAAAAATCTATCATGTACTTAAAGGTAAGATATAAAACTATAAATATTTTAGAGAAAAAGAGAAAATTTTTGGAATCTAAGACTAGTCAAAGAGTTCTTAGACCTGACACCAAAGCATGATCCATAAAATGAAAAATTGGTAAATTGGACTTCCTCAAAATTTTGAATCTTTGCTCTGTGAATGACTTAATTAAGAGGATGGATGAAAAGACAAGCTACAGACTAGGAGAAAATATTTGCAAACCACATATCAAACAAAGGACTCGTATCTAGAATATACAAAGAACTCTCAAAACTCAACAGTAAAAATACAATCTAATTAGACCATAGGCACACAAGACATGAAGAGACATTTCACCTAAGAATATATACAACTGACAAGTAAACACATAAAAAGATGTTCAGCCTCATTTGCCAGAAAGAAATTACAAATTAAAACCTCAATGAAAAATTACTATACACCCATCAGAATTGCTAAGATAAAAAAAAAAATAGTGACATCACCAAATGCAGGCTAGGATGTCCATGCAATAACCATACAAGCCAGCAATTACACCTTGAATATTTCTTGTAGAGAAATGAAGAGAACTATGTTCACACAAAATCTGTTTTTAGAAGTTTTTTTCATAATAGTCCCAAGCTGGATGGTTAGACAAACTGTGGTACATCCATACCATCATATACTACACAGCATTACAACAAAGAAACAAACTATTGATACATGCAACTACCTAGATCAATCTCCAGCAAGGTTAACAACAACAACAAAAAAGCCCATCCCAAAAGGTCACATGCTGTATAATTCCATTTATGTACCATTCTTGAAATAACAAAATTCCAGAAATGGAGAGCAGATTAGTATTGTTAGATGTTAAGGAAGGAAGGGATTCCAAAGCGAAGTAGGTATGGTTACAAAAGGACAACATGAAGAATCCTTGTGGCAATAGATATATTCCAATTCTTGATGGTATCATTGTCAATATCCTGGTTGTGGTATTGTATGATAGATTTACAAGATGTTACCATTAGAGTACAGTAGGTAAAGGATACACTTGATCTGTCTGTTTAACTTCTTGCAATTATATGTGAATGTATAATTTTCTCAAATTTAAAAGTTTATCAAAAAAATTTTTTTAACTATTCTGCCAATTCTACTTCTAGCCAAGATGGAATAACAGAGATTGAGCTTATCCTCCAGTGTGAAAAAGCCTGACAAAATACATGAAATACATGAAATATAAGAATAAAGAACCAAAACTCTAGACATGGAATGGGAGGCAGAGAGAAACCATAGTGCAGGTAAGAGAGCAGAGGTAAGATAGAGCATGCCAGGGTATTAGACTTGTTCAAGGGAAAGATTAAGAAATTCATAAGAAAATAAGACATGTTATGAATTTTAATACGTTAGTGAAACTATCAGAAGAATAAAAATAGAATGTATAATTTTCCAACTTGCAGAAGAAAACTTTATCCAATAGAAGGAAGGAAAGTTGGTGTAAGTGGCAGGGTGAGGGAGGTGGGAGGATTGAAAGAGAAAATATATCAAACAGGAAAGAAAACATGAAACAAAATGGTAGAAACCCGTTTCAAATAACAGTATTATAATAAATGTAAATTAAATTCTCAGTTTGGATGATAAAAAGGTAAAATCCAACAATGTTTTTATCACAAGAGCCACACTTAAAACAAAAAGATGTGAACAGATAAAAAATAAAGCAATAATTACATATAACTTTTTGTATGCAGCAAAGAGAAAGAGAGAGAGAGAGAGAGAGATGATAGAATATGACAGCTAGATGGATGGATGATAGGTAGATAGACAAAAAGAACAAAGCAAAATCAGCTTGTCAAGTTGAACATGTGCATAGCGTATGCCTTAGCAATTCCACTCCCAAGTGTATACCCAAGAGAAACTCTTGTCCCTGAGCATGAGTGACATGAGCACTATTTGTAATAGAAAAAAAAAAAGTAAAACTGTTTGATAAGATGGTATCTTCAAGAAACAAAATACTTTACATTAGTGAGAAAGAATGAATTGCAGCTGCATACAACATGAGTGAATTTGAGTAGCATAATGTTGGGGTATAAAAGCAAGTCCCAGAAGACTACATACAACATGATACACTCTTTTTAAGGTGTAAAATCAAATAATAATAAACAATATGTTGTTTACACATTTACATGATAAAAACTATTTTTAAAAACAAGGCAACAAGAAACAAAATTCAGGAGAGTGGGGAGTGGATGTAGCTCAAGTGGTTAAGCACCTGCTTCCCATGTACAAGGTCCCAGGTTTGATCCCCAGTACTTCCTAACAACAACAACAAAAAAAAAAACAAAAACAAACAAATAAATGAAAAACACAACTCTCATTGGGGAGCAGATTTAGGTCAGTGGTGGAGCACCTGGTTCCTGTGTATGAGGTCCTGGGTTCAATCACTGGTACCTCCTAAAAAAAAAAAAAATCCAGGCTAGTGTCCACCTCTGAAAAGAGGCAGGGGAAGAGAGTGGGAAAGAAGTACATAGGTAGGTGTAAATAATTGTTACTGTTTTAGTTCATGATTCGGGTCATGAGTAAAAGTTTTAAAAGGAAAAAACTATAAATTAAGGAATGAATAAAGATAAACTAGCTAGACATGAAAAAAAGAAATCCAGTGCAACAATTTTTTAACAAATCAATTTTATTGTTACATATTAATAAAGTCCAAGTCCATCCAAAGACTAAAATCAATGATATTTGGTGTAATTACATATTTGTGCACTCATCACCCCAACCATTCCCAGGACACTTTCATTATTTCAATAATAACAATAAACAAAAAACAAACAAACAAATCTCATCACCCCTCAATCTTTCTATGCCTCAGCTGGCATATATAGCTGCTATTCTTTTTCCTTCTCTCTGGTATATTTGTATTCATATTTTATAAAAACAGTCTCATATATGCAATGTTCCCCATATTCATGTTTTACATGAGGTTTTACTATCTTATACAGTCCCATGTTACAGTTTTTAGCTTTCCTCCTAGTAATATATTTGACCTTGGACTTTCCCTTTCAACCACTATCATACCCACTCAATAGCACTGCTAGTTACAAATACTATGATATGCTTTCACCATTTCTAAAGATTTACAGAGAGATCAAGATGGCATCGGTTTAGGAGGGCACTCGCTGACTACCTCTCTGAGGACAGCTGATTGGGGACGGGGTCCTGCCTGGGGGTCTGTGCTGTGGGCGTACGGAGCGAGAAGCTTGGGACACCTATCTAGAGGCAGTTGGATGGCGTTGATTGCTCGGTAGATATTCGTGAGTTTTAACCCTGCCCATGGAGGTTAACACAGACGGCTGAGCCACAGTGTCGGGGAAAGAGGCTGGTTTGAGCCACGACTCCCGAGGCAGCCCAGTGAGAGGGAGCGATCTCTGAGAGCTGGAGGATTCTGGTGGAGGGTAGAGAGGGCTTTCATTCTGTGGATTTTGCTGCCTGGAACCCCTTGCAGCCTAGAGAAGCAAAATAACTGGCTTGAAGCAGGACCAGGCTGAGGAGAGTGGCGAATCTGCTGAGGAAGTTGACTTACCTAGCTGCCCAGGGATACACCCCATCCCTCTCCGGCAATCCAGTGAGAGGTAGCATTGTCTGAGAGTTCTGACAGAAGGTGGAAAGGGGTTTCCTTTCTGTTGATTTGGCTGCCGGGACCCCCTCCTAGCTTTGGGAGCAGATAAGCCGGCTTAAGGGGTGAGACAAATCTACTGAGGAAGCATGATCTGCCCAACAGCCTGGTGATACTAAGGCTTGGTGGAGTCAGCCATTTTTATAGCTCTGCACTGACTAGCATCAGAGCTTCAGCTCCCCTAGGGAGGCCAGGAAGTGGGAAATGATTGATTAGTGTCCACGAGCCTAGTTAGGGTCCCCTCAGCAAAGAGGGTGGTATAGAAGAGGACATATTTTGGGTCCCTTATTTTGCCAAAAAAAGAAGACAGTCACTTTAAAAAATAAAAAATGAATTTTTCTTTTTAATTTAGTTTAATAGCTAAAATCTGCCTGTAGACAGAACTTTGCAGGGCAATTGATTGATAAATACAAGCAGGCTGAGAGGTTCCACAAGGGCCCAAGAAGGAACACTGTTCTTCCTTAGATTTGTTTCACTGCTTGCTTGTGTGATTGTTTGGTTTTTCTCTGCTTATTTGTTGTCTCTTGCTTTTCTTTCATCTTTCCTCCCCCCCCCCTTCTTTTTGTTTTTTTTTTTTTTTTTTTTTTTAAATTAGGTGCTGCTAGCTTGTCTCTTCTTTGCTGTGGCTCTTCTTCAGTGATTTTCCATTGTCTATATTGATCCCATTCCCATGTCTATATTGATTTTGTATACCAAGCTAACTCATTTACTTCCTTCATCTTTCTGCCTTCTGCTTTCTGTTGTGGTTCTTACATACCACGTTTTTTCATTAGCCCACAACTTAAGGGTGTCGATTTCTATTCTATCTATTCTGTTTTCTTCATTTTTTATTAATATTAATTTTTTCCTTTCAGCCCTTTCTTTACTCTTTCTCTCCTTCCTCTTCATTCTAGCCTTCTAAATCATTATATATATATATATATATATATATATATATTCCTCTATTGGGTTTCCCAGTCCATTGTAGGTACTCCACTTTTTTCCTATTACTCTACACTGCCTACATGAGCTAAATATTCATTTCACTAAGTCTTATACAGCCCCTCTTCTAACTTCTATCAATATTACTATTATCCTTCTTCCTTTCTCACATCTTTCTATTCCTCTGGCCCTAATCGTTTGCCTTCAAGGGAACATAGAAAGAAACAAGGAAATAAAATAAGAAGAAAAAGTGTCAAAGAGAAAACAACACACACACAAAACCACCAGATAAATAAAACTCTAGAGCAGAGAGAGAAGCTAATCAACTGAATAAACTCATCAAGATAAAAAGATGTAACAAAAAATTACAAACCTCACTGAGAAACAGGAAGACATGGACCAGTCCAATGAACAAACTAAAAACCAGGAAGAGATGCAGAACATCAAACAACTAATCAAAGCTTTCCAAACAAATATCATGGAACAACTTAATGAAGTGAAGGAAGAGATTAAGGATATTAAGAAGACATTGGGAGAACATACTGAAGAAATTGTAAACACACATAAAAAGATAACGGATATGATGGTGATCAATGGCACAATCCAAGAAATCAAAAAGACGCTGGATTCACATAACAGCAGATTTGAACAGGCAGAAGAAAGAATTAGTGATGTGGAAGACAATACATCTGAAATCAAACAGATAGTAGAACAGATAGACAAAAAGATAGAAAAAATCCAGCAGGATAACATTTATGTAAGCAAATGCACATATATGCATATATATTTATATATCAGTTTACAAATATTGGTATGTATTGTTAAAATTTGATTTTTACCCACAATTTAAAAAAAATCCAGCAGGGACTCAGGGATTTAACTGGTGACACAAAATGCACAAACATACGCATTATGGGCATCCCAGAAGGAGAAGAGAAGGGCAGGGGAACAGAAGGAGTGCTGAAGGAAATGATGGCTGAAAACTCCCCAAACCTATTGAGAGAGATGGATGTGCAGATCCAGGAAGCAAAGCGCACCCCAAACAGTATAAATCCCAACAGGCCAACTCCAAGACATATACTTGTCAAAATGTCCAATGCTCAAGACAAAGAGAAAATACTCAAGGCAGCAAGAGAAAAGATTAAGTGCCGATTTCTCATCTGAAACCATGAAGGCAAGAAGACAGTGATATGACATAGTCAAAGTAATAAAGGAAAAAAACTTCCAGCCACGAATTCTCAATCCAGCAAAACTGGCATTCAAAAATGATGGAGAGTTCAAAATATTCACAGATAAATAGAAATTGAGAGAGTATACCAATAAGAAACCTGCACTTCAAGAAATACTAAAGAAAGTTCTACAAGTTGAAAGGAAAAAACAAGGGAGAGAGAGTTGGAGGAGAGTTTAAAAACAACTAAAAAGACAAAAACAGAAACAAAACAACATATGACATACATTAACCCAAAGAAAACATGGCTGAAGTAAGAAATTCATTGCAAGTAATAACACTGAATGTTAATGGATTAAATCCACCACTCAAGAGACACAGATTGGCAGAATGGATATGGAAATATGATCCATCTATATGCTGTCTACAAGAAACCCACCTTTGACCCAGGGATTCAAGGAGGCTGAAAGTGAATGGCTGGAAAACAATTTTACAAGCTAACAATAAGCCGAAAAAGGGCAGGAGTAGCTATTCTAATATCAGACAAAATAGACTTTAAATGCAAAACTATTGTAACAGACAAACATGGACACTATATATTAGTAAAAGGGGTAATCCCTCAATAAGAGAGAACAATCATAAACATTTATGCACTCAATTGGGGTGCCTCAAAATACATGAGGCAAACTCTGGAAAAACTAAGTGGAGAAATAAATGACTCTACAATTATAGTGGGGGACTTTAATACACCATTATCATCATTAGACAGAACATCTAGACAGAGAATCAATAAAGAAACAAAGACTCTGAACAATACATTAGAGGACCTGGACTTAATAGACATATATAAAACACTACACCCAAATACAGCAGGATTTACATTCTTCTCCAGGGCACATGGATCATACTCCAAGATAGACCACATGCTAGGTCACAGAACAACTCTCAATGAATTCAGAAAGATTGAGATTATACAAGGTAATTTCTCTGACCACAATGGAATGAAATTGGAAATCACTAAGGGCCGGAGAATCAGATTAGGCACAAAGATATGGAAGTTAAACAACATACTCTTAGACAAACAGTGGGTCAAGGAGGAAATCTCAAAAGAAATCAGTAACTACCTTGAAACTAATGAAAATGACAACACAACATATCAAAACCTATGGGATGCAGCAAAAGCTGTCCTGAGAGGGAAGTTCATAACCATAAACACATGTATTAAAAAAGAAGAAAGAGCTAAAATTGAAGACCTAACTGCACACTTAGAGGAATTGGAAAAACAACAACAAACTAAACCTAAAGGAAGTAGAAAGAAGGAAATAACAAAGATTGGATCAGAACTAAATGAAATAGAGAATAAGAAAGCACTAGAAAAAATAAACAAAACCAAAAGCTGGTTCTTTGAGAAGATCAATAAAATTGACAAACCATTAGCCAGACTAACAAAGAAAAAGAGAGAACAGATGCAAATACACAAAATAAGGAATGAGCAAGGGGATATCACTACTGACCCCACAGAAATAAAGAGTATCATAAGAAGATACTTTGAAAAATTAGATGCCAACAAGAATGATAATTTAGAGGAAACGGACAAGTTTCTAGAAACTCACAAACAGCCCACAATGATGAAAGAAGAAATAGATGAACTCAACAGTCCAATTACAAGTAAAGAGATAGACTCAGTCATCAAAAACCTCCCAACTAAGAAGTGTCCAGGACCAGATGGCTTCACAGCTGAATTCTACCAAACATTCCAGAAAGAGCTAACACCAATTCTACTTAAGCTCTTCCAAAAAATAGAAGTAGAAGGCATATTGCTTAACTCATTCTAGGATGCCAACATTATCCTAATACCAAAACCAAACAAAGATACCACAAGAAAGGAAAATTACAGACCAATTTCTCTAATAAA
>JAKSZT010054466.1:7681267-7739582 GCA_026826555.1 Tolypeutes matacus | reverse complement strand
GAAAAACCCAAAGCTAACATCATCTTCAATGGTGAAATCCTAAAAGCCTTCCCTCTGAGATCGGGAACAAGACAAGGATGCCCACTATCACCACTCCTATTTAACATTGTCTTAGAAGTACTTGCTCGAGCACTGAGGCAAGAAAAAGATATAAAAGGCATCCAAATTGGAAAAGAAGAAGTAAAAATTTCATTATTTGCAGATGACATGATCCTATATGTAGAAAGCCCTGAGAAATCTACAATAAAGCTTATAGAACTTATAAAGGAGTTCAGTAATGTTGCAGGCTATAAGATCAATGTTCAAAAATCAGTAGCATTTCTGTACACCAATAATAAGCAATCTGAGGAGAAAATCAAGAAAAATATACCATTTACAATAGTCTCTAAAAGAATCAAATACCTAGGAATAAATTTAACTAAAGATGTAAAGGACTTATATACTGAAAACTACACAACACTGTTAAAGGAAATCAAAGAAGACTTAAATAAATGGAAGAATATTCCCGTTCATGGATAGGAAGACTAAACATCATCAAAATGTCTATCCTACCCAAAGTAATCTACAGATTTAATGCAATCCCAATAAAAATCAACGCTGTATTTTTTAAGGAACTGGAAAAACTAACTACAAAATTTATTTGGAAAGGTAAGAGGCCCCGAATTGCCAAAGACATATTGAAAAAGAAAAATGAAGTTGGAGGTATCACATTACCTGACTTTAAAACATACTACAAAGGGTCAGTGCTCAAAACTGCATGGTATTGGCACAAGGATAGACATACTGACCAATGGAACCGAATTGAGAGTTCTGATATAGATCCTCGCATATACAGTCATCTGATATTCAACAAGGCCACCAAGCCCACTCAGTTGGGAGAGAATGACCTCTTTAACAAGTGGTGTTTGGAAAACTGGATATCCATATCCAAAAGAATGAAAGAGGAATACCATCTCACACCTTATACAAAAATCAACTTGAGATGGATCAAAGATCTAAATATAAGAGCAAAACCATAAAGACCTTGGAAGATAATGTAGAGAAGCATCTACAGGACCTTATAATAGGAAATGGTTTCATGAACTTCACACCCAAAGCATGAGAAGCTAAAGAAAAAAATAGATAAATGGGATCTCCTCAAAATTAAAAACATCTGCACCTCAAAGGACATTATTAAGAAAATAAAAAGGCAGCCTACCCAATGGGAGAAAATATTTGGCAACCATATATCTGATAGGAGCCTAATATCCTACATATATAAAAAAATCCTACACCTCAAAAATAAAAAGACAAACAACCCATTTAAAAAATGGGCAAGTGACCTGAAAAGACACTTCTCCAAGGAAGAAATACAAATGGCTAAAAAGCGCATGAAAAAATGCTTAACATTGCTAGCTATTAAGGAAATGCAAATCAAAA
The DNA here is from genome assembly GCA_026826555.1 of Tolypeutes matacus. Classification (NCBI taxonomy): domain Eukaryota; kingdom Metazoa; phylum Chordata; class Mammalia; order Cingulata; family Chlamyphoridae; genus Tolypeutes; species Tolypeutes matacus. Next base: position 7,738,163 of record JAKSZT010054466.1, on the reverse strand, counting down.
CTACAATGAGATACCATCTTACACCCATCAGAATGGCAGCTATTAAAAAAAACATCAGACTGTGAGTGTTGGAGAGGATGTGGAGGAATAGGAACCCTCATCCACTGCTGGTGGGATTGTGGAATGGTCCAGCCACTGTGGAGGACAGTTTGGTGGTTCCTCAGAAAATAGATCTTCCATATGATCCAGCGATTTCACTGCTGGTTATATATCCAGAAGAATTGAAAGCAAATACATGAACAGATATATGCACACCAATGTTCATAGCGGCACTGTTCACAATTGCCAAAAGTTGGAATGAGCCCTGGTGCCCATCAACAGATGAATGGATAAACAAAATGTGGTACATACATACAATGGAATATTACTCAGCTGTAAGAAGGAATAAAGTGCTAAACACACGGAATAACATGGATGAATCCTGAAGACCTTATGTTGAGTGAAGCAAGCCAGGCGTTGAAGGATGAACAATATATGACCTCAGTGATTTGAATTGAGGAAAGTGAGCAGTCTCTGAGAACCATTGTCTGAAAGATAGGTTAACAAGGGAGAGAAAGAGAAGAGAAGGTTGTGAGCCATCACACATATGGACATAATCTATGGTAAAGGGATAGAGTAGAGTTGCATATTGAAGGACAGGACAGGTGGGTAGTGATATTATTGGGTTTGGTGGTGCAGGGCTGACAGGTGGGTAGATTAGGAAGGGTGGGTTAGAATACCCAGGATACTGGGGGGAGAGATGGGAGGGGGACAAGGTGAACACGGGATTTGTGGGTATGATGTTGAAAGTGCAGGAGTGGGAATGCTCTTATGGTAGTATGACAAGGTAGTGTCACTGGTTTAGGGTGTAGGTTGGGGCAGGCATTCAGGAAGGGATACATATGGAGTAGGTTTCGGGGGGGGTGGGGTTCATCCTGTCATAATGTGTTGTGTCAGGGATTGGATTCCCACACAGTGAGTGGGAAGGAGATGGACCCCCATCATGGGAGGACCGATTCACCCAGAAACAGACAGTTGGCTGTCTCTTAGGAGCAAGGATAGATCCTAACAGGGGAGGACAATCAGCATGTCAAGACCTCTTGTTGCATGTAACTATGAATCTTGTCATCCAATGTCAAGACAGGGGGGTGTCATGTGCCCAGGGGGATGGGGAGGCAGGAACAGAAAATATCAAACAGGGGGTATTTAGTGGTTAGGGGAGATGTTTTTCATTACCTTACAGTGATGGACACAGGACATAGTAAATATCATCAAAAATTATTAAACTGTACCGTCTAAATTGTAAACTATACTGTTAACCATTGACAATGTTTAGTAGCTAAGCTTCACTGTATAACAGTTATAACAATGCTACCATCCACATAAAAAAGGTTTTAATATGGGGTGAGGAAAGGGGAAGGAGGTTAGGTATATGGGAGTCTCTAGTATTCTGTGTGTGACTTTGCTGTGACCTAAAACTTCTTTGAAAATTAAATGAAAATTCAGGAGACACTAGGTAGTGAGAGGGGGCAGGGGCCAGAGTACAGACTGGACACCTGATAATGCAGTGATAAAAGGAAAAATGTTAAAAAGAGAAAAAATTTTTTTTTTAATTTTTTTGTTTTTTTCCCATTTTTTGAATATCCCAATCCTTTAATTTTATTTTATTTCTAGTGTTTTTTTTTAAGTTTCCATGTATTTTATCTCTTATATTTAAACTTACCTTTATTATTGCATTTTCCTAGTAATTGTATTTGGCTAATATATGGGCTTCATCTTCAAGGAAGGTTTGGACCACAGAAGGGTTACAGAGGGGGCAGGGAAAGATAATTGGTGGGGGGTGTCTGGGATGGGGGTTTCATGGGAGGAGGTTCACCTGAATATACATGGAGGATATATAAAATTGTTCAAATGATCAAGGGGTGGGGCATGGTCACAGTGGGTAGACAATCACTCAATAAATGAGGGAATACTGAATTACCAGCCTGGAGAGCTCTGCCACATTCTCCAAGGGAGCAGCAACAGACCCCGAGTGCAGGGGCAGTGTCTGGCAAAGGAGGAGGGTCCACTGATGGGTTCTTGTTATTGATGATTAGCCTTAGGAGTCTTTGCTCTTGTAATTGAAACTTAGCCTACTGTTATGGGGTGCCTAAGGGTTGCCACCTGAGAGCCTCCTTGTTGCTCAAATGTGGCCTCTCTCTAAGCCAAACTCAGCATATGAATGCATTACCTTCCCCCCAGCATGGGACATGACTCCCGGGGATGAGCCTCCCTGGCAACGAGGGATTAATACCAAGTGCCAACTAGCAACACAACTGGAAAAAGACCTTGAATAAAAGGGGGAAAAGGTAAAGACAAATGAGTTCAAGTGGCTAAGAGACTTCAAAGAGAGTCGGGAGGTCATCCCAGAGGTAACTCTTATGCACACCTCAGTAGGAGCTCATAGAACATCAAAGTGCCTATCACCCCACACAGAGGGGCTCCTGAGAGCTCTGGAGACACCCAGGTCCTATATAAGGGGGGATAGCCCCAGAGACTGACACTTTATCAGTGGGCTCTATTTTGGAATCTGTGCTCCTGAGAGTGACAGAATTGGACTCAAATAAGTCCTCCCTGCACATGGTCCATCAGTCCCTTCTATTCAAAACTATATGTGATGCTGGAGTAGGTGTACTTCCAGAGACTGGAGCCACTGGCCTGCCCATGTGCCAGCTGTGCCTGGAATCTCAGTGGAGCTGCAACTCCTACTCTACAGCTCAATGGAGTCACCCAGGTTACCTGGTGAGGAGACAATGATGGACAACGGTCATCCAAGGGAATGGAGAGAGCCCGTAGCTGCAGGCAGAATAATCCCATCCACCGTATCCATGGGATATAAGCCCCCTCTCACTTGGAGGTGGAGTGGACATCACCATCCCAAACTCCTCAGGATTGGGGGAAGAGCTATGGACTAGAGTGGACTTAATGTTATTTTGTTGTAGACATAATGTGATTCAAGCAACGGAAGAAATTACAACAGTGAGGGTGAGCCAGTGGCCACTGGACACTTTGGGGACAGGGAAGGGAAAAGCAGTTGTAATACAGGTGCTTTTTCAGGACTTGGGAGTTATCCTGAGTGATATTGCAATGACAGATATAGGCCATTTTACATATAAACCTGCCAAACTGTGTGGGAGAGAGTGTGGTCTATAATGTGAACTATGGTCCATGCTTGGTGGCAGAGCCCCAGGATGTGTATATCCATTGCAGGTGATGTGCCACACTGATGAAAGGTGTTTATGTAGGATGTTGTGGGAGATGTGGGAGGTGGGGAACATGGGAATCCCTGTAATTTTTGTGTAACATTTATGTCATCTGAGCATCTTTTAAAATATAAATATATATATATAATAAAATAATTAAAGAAAAATAAAGATTTACAAACAACCTTTTTACCAATTCTGCACAGATTAACCCTCAGCTTTCCATTCTCTACCCTCTTTCGATTATCTGGTAAACTATATTCTAATTATTAACTCTATGAGTTTACACAATATATTTAGCTCATAATAGCATAATCATACAGTATTTGTCCTTTTGTGTCTGATTTGCTTCACTCAACATAATGTCCTCCATGTTCATCCATGTTGTTATATGCTTCACGACTTCGTTTCTTCTTACCGCTACATAATAGTCCATTATGTGTATGCACCAATTTGTTTATCCGTTTATCCGTTGATGGACACCTGGGTTGTTTCCAACTTTTGGCAATCGTGAATAATGTCTCTATGAACATCGGTGTGCAGATGTCTGTTCATGTCTCTGTTCTCAGTTCTTCTGGGTATATGCCTAGTGATAGTATTGCCAGGTCACATGGCAAATCTATGTTCAACTTCCTTAGGAACTGCCAAACAGTCCTCCACCATGGATGTACCATTCTACATTCCCACCAACAGTGAATAAACGTTCCTATAGCTCCATAGCCTCTCCAACATTTACAGTTTTCCTACTTTTTAATAGCAGCCTGTCTAATAGGTGTGAAATGATACCTCATTGTAGTTTTGATTTGCATTTCCCTAATCACGAGTGACGTTGAATATTTTTTCATATGTTTCTTTGTATTTCATCTTTGGACTACTGTCTTTTCAAGTCCTTTGCCAATTTTTTAACTGAATCATTTGTCTTTTTATTGTTGAGTTGTATGATCTCTTTGTATATCATGGTTACTAAACCCTTATCAGATATGTGATTGCCAAATATTTTCTCCCATTGAGTCAGCTGCCTTTTCAGCCATTTGACAAAGTCCGTGGTGAATAAGTGTTTAATTTTGAGGAGGTCTCATTTATCTACTTTTTCTTTTGTTGCTCGTGCTTTGGATGTAAGGTTTAAGAAACGACCATCTACCACAAGATCTTGAAGATGTTTTCCTACATTTTCTTCTAGGAGTTTTATGGTTGTTGCTTTTATATTTAGGTCCTTGATTCATTTTGAGTTAATCTTTGTACAAGGTGTGAGATAGGGGTCTCTTTCTTTCTTTTGAATATAGATATCCAGTTCTCCCACCACCATTTGTTGAATAGACTGTTCTGGTACAGTTGGGAGGACTTCCCTGCCTTGTCAAAAATCACTTGACTGTAGATGTAAGGGTCTATTTCTGAGATCTTTATTTGGTTCCATTGGTCAATGTGCCTGTCTTTATGCCAGTACTTTGCTGTTTTTACCACTGTTACTAGGTGATATGCTTTAAAGTCAGGAATTGTCCCTACACATGGCTCTTCCTTCCCTTCTATTTGAACCTGTAGTCGGTGCTGGAGTTGGTAGATGTATGTCCAAGAGACTTGAATATCTGGACTGTCCATGTGCCAGCTGGGCCCTGAGCCTCAACAGACTTGCAACACCTACTCTCCAGTTCCTTGGAGTCATCCAGGGCAACTACCAAGGAGAAGATGTTGGACAACGACCATCTCAAAGAACAGAGAGTCTGCAACTGCAAGCAAGAAAGTCCCATCTATCTGCCCCATGGGATCTAAGCCCCTCTCAATTAGAGGTGGAGTGGGAATCACCATCACAGAATCCTCAGGATTGGGGAATGGACAACGGACTAGAGTAGACTTACAGTTGTTGTACTGTAGACTTGTTGTGATCCTAACAATGGAAGAACTTATATCATTGATATGGGGGCAGTGGCCACTGGAGGTTCTGAGGTCAGGGAGAGGGAAAATAGGGGCGTTTTGGGGACTTGGGAATTCTCCTGAATGACATTGCAACAACAGATACAGGCCATTATATATCTTGCCATAACCAACAGAATTGTGTGGGAGAAAGTGTAAACTACAATGTAAACTATAATCCATGCTTAATGGCAATGCTCCAAAATGTGTTCATCAGTTGCAATGAATGTACCACACTAACGAAGGATGTTGTTAATGTGGGTAAATGTGGACAATGTGGGGAGCAGGGCATGTGGGAATCCCCTATATATTTATGTAACATTTATGTAATCTAAATCTCTTTTTTAAAAAACAAAAAAATTGAAAAAAAAATAAAGTCAGGAAGTGAGAGTCCTCCAACTTCATTCTTCTTTTTCAAGATTTTTTTTTTTTTTGGCTATTTGGGGCCCCTCAACCTTCCAAATAAATTTGATAATTGGTTTTTCCACTTCTGCAAAAAAAAAAAGCTTTTGGGATTGTGTTGAATCTGTAAATTAGTTTAGATAGAATTGACATCTTAACGATATTTAGTCTTCCAGTCCATGAGCACAGAATGTCCTTCCATTTATTTAAGTCTTCTTCAGTTTCTTTTAGCAATGTTTTGTAGTTTTCTGAATACAGGTTCTTTATGTCCTTGGTTAAGTTTACTCCTAAATATTTTATTGTTTTAGTTGCTATTATAAACAGTATTTTTTTTTCTTATTTCCTTCTCAGATTGCACATCAGTAGTAAAAGAAATGCTATTAATTTTGCACATCAGTAGTATAAAGGATTGCTATTGATTTTTACATATTAATCTTGTATTGAACCACTTTGTTGAACTTCTCTATTAGTTTTAGTAACTTTGTTGTGGATTTTTCAGTAGATTTTAGATAGGAACATATCATCAGCAAATAGTGAAAGCTTTTCTTTTCCTATTTGGATGACTTTTATTGCTTTGTCTAGCCTAATTGCTCTAACTAGAACTTCTAGCACAATATTGAATAACAGTGGTGACAGTGTTTGTTCCTGATCTCAGTGGGAAAGCCTTCAGTTTTTCATCAAGTACTATGCTAGCTATAGGATTTTCATATATGCATTTTACAGTGTTGAGAAAGCTTCCTTCAATTCCTCTCTTTTGAAGTGTGTTTATGAAGAAAGGGTACTGTATTTTGTCAAATGCCTTTTCTGCATCAATCGAGAGGGTCATGTGATTTTTTGTCTTCAATTTATCAATGTGGCTTATTACACTAATTGATCTTCTTGTGTTGAACCACCCTTGCATACCTGGGATAAAACCCACTTGATTGTGGTATATAATTGTTTTCATGCACTTTTGGATTCTGAAACTTTTTTTTTCCAAGATACGACTGGGGATTGAACACGGGACCTCATATGCAGGAGGCCGGCGCTCAACCACCACACCACATCAGTTCCCCTAATTGGCTCCCTCATCTGTTTTTGTTCATTGTTTTTGTTTCTTGGGTTCTCTTTTTTTTTTTTTGCTCGTTGTTCACTCTTGTCATTTTGCTCATTGTTTAGCTCATTTGTTTGCTCGTTGTTTGTTTGTTTTCTTTAGGGGGCACCAGAAACTGCACCCAGGACCTCCCATGTGGGAGGTGGGCACTCAACTGCTTGAGCTATGTCTACTCCCCCGAAACAATTTTAATATTAGACAAAAAAAGAAAATATAAGGTGAAAAACATCACATGGAAAATAAGGATATTATATACTGCTATTAGGAACAATGGATCAAGAGGATTTTTAATTATTATAAACCTATATGCACTCAACAATGTAGATTTAAAAATATACAGAAAAAATGTAAATATATGGAACAATAATAGAAAAATGGGAAGAAATAAACTAATCATTCTACTTGGAGATTTAATTCACCATTCTCAAGAACCAATAGCTCAAGTAGAAAAATTAAACTAATAGATATATAAGTCCTGACTGATAGATATATCAAAAATGTTACCCTATATTCACAAAAAAAAATGCCTTCCTATAGACTGCCAAGGAAGCCCAGCTATAGAAATAATGATATTTATATCTTTTTTTTTTAAATACTGTTATATTATCACCCTATGAAAAGATAGCTAATCAAAATACTTGGGCTTCTCAGATCTGCCTCTATTTTTTATCATACATTTTAAGATTCAGCCTTAAAAATTAGAAGTTCTTCAAATTGCTGGTGAAAAGTGTTTGTAAGATAAGGAGAAAATATTTCCACTTCCCCTGTGGTCAGAAAAGTACAGAGTACTCTGCATCATAAAACTGGTCTAACAATGTTAATTCTAACAAAGATTTGTAAGACATCCAGACTTCTGAACTGCTGCTAAAATCCTGGGGAAATAATTCCTAATCTTTAAGAGGCTTAGAATGTTGACTGCTTGTCTTATAATATGTTGCCATGGTAATAATATTTAAATCAGTATCTTAAAGATATAAATACTTGTTGACTTTCTTTGTTAAGCCACAAAAAGATCACCGGCACTTATGATGCCTAGAGAAAACAAGAAAAATGACTTTTAGATTTTTTAGAGGTTGATTGAAAGTAACATCTTAAAAGAATAACACAGGGGTTAAACAGAAAATCATAGGGAAAATTACAAGCTATGTAGAACAGGATGACAATAAAAATGCAATATATTAAAATCTGTGAGATGTACCTAAAATAGTACGTAGAGGGAAATTTGTATCTTCAAGGAAGATTAAAAATGAATTAACTGTTTCTCTTCAATTCCTTTTCCTTCCCTTCCTTTCCTTAACAATTGAGTCCTAAACTTATTAGATGAGGTCAAGCAGAGTAAATGTTAGATCTTGGTTCAATGAGGCTCGGAGACAGACCAAGTTCAGGAGGAGAAGTTTATTAGATCGTGGCATGGCGGGGATCTGAAGGGAAACTGAGCCAGCCCGCATTACGGGGTTCTGAAGAGAGACTTCAGCCCCCTTGACAGAGCTGAAGAATACCTTTTGAACTGGCAGAGTTGGGCAGGGTTTGAGAGGGGCGCGAAGACATGGAGCGGAAAAGTACCATGCTTGCTGTTCTCAGGGTAGGGAGTGACTTTCTGAGGACTGCTTTATTGTTGGGGGAGGGAATGTTCTGTGGTTCGGCGGGAGTGTGAAAAGAGCAGGGGCCGGAACGAGCATTCTGCATTTGGACACAGCTTGAGCTCAGGGTCAGTAAGTTACAATCTAACAGTAGACCCCCACCTCAGAGGTAGGACGAAGAAGGGGGAACCGTTTGGCCTAGAGCAGAGGGTTGGAGACTGAGGAGGGTGAGAGGGGTGGCAATAAGAGGGGCAGCCCAACTAAGCCTAAGCTGGATGGGGAGGTGGAAGGGCAGGCCTACCCTCATGGAAGGTAGCTGGAGTCCAAGTAGGGTGAGGAAAGCAGCCCATAGAAGAGAAGCCTAGGACGGAAGGTCAAAACATGGGTAACAAACCGCACAGGTTGGTTTTGGTAGCAAGGCAGAGGAGTTTGGTTACATACAGAAGGTTTAATCAAATAAGTAAATAAATGTTGTCCCAAACATCTTCATGCAATTTTATGCCTTAATAATTTCAGAAGTGTAAGTTGTACAAACTTACAAAAACAATTGAGAGCTTAAGTATTTAAATCTTTTCACACTTATTTAGGTTCATATTCTTTGAATAATATTTAATTTTAAATTTTTGTTTCAGTCTCTATGCTAGAAGATGGAAAATGTTGACTGAAAAAAAAAAAGATGAAATTTAAAAATATATTTTCCAAAATTCACAAAACTAAATAAAATGGAAAATAAATTTAAGTAAATAAACTTCTAAATGATGGTGTAAAAAGAAAAAACTAGATTGTACCTGTGTGTTGGATTGGAAATGGAGGTATTGGTGTTAAATTATATTTTTCAATATATAAATTCAGAAATTAACAGTTGTGTGTGTAATATACATGCAAATATTCCCTAAATCTGCTAACTCTGCCCACTGCCCACTAACTGGGCCTAGAAGTTATGTCACCCCAAAATCAATGGGCATGACTAACACCTGGATCTTGGTTTCTAAATGCCATTTTCCTCTCAAAGGAATCAGGACTTCTTGGAGAAATGGCTGATTCAGAGCCAGGGCAAAGTAAATTAAAAGATGACCCTAAAACATCTTGTTGTTCCAGAAAGCAAAGAAGTATTCAAAGAATGGGTGGCACATGTTAAAAGAACACAAAAGCTATTCTGATAGGGCATCCCCTGACAAATTGGCTACAATATGGCATCAAAAATAAATAATGATCATGACAAATTACAATCCTTTGAATAAAATGGGAAAAGAGTTCATCTGATTGTGGTAGATTGAATTATGTACACCCCCCTCCTCCAAAAAAAAAAAATGTTCTGTGAGTGTGAACCCATTGTAAACAGGACCTTTTGAAAATATTATTTTTGGTTAAGGTGTAGCCAATTGAATCAGGTTAGACGTTAATCCATATTAATGGAGTAAACTTTATAAGCAGAATGAAATTCAGACATAGAGAGAGCAAGTTACAGGAAGAGCAAGATGCTGGAAATCAACAGAACCAAGAAGAGAAAGAAGACATCATCATGTGCATGGCCATGTGACAGAAAAGCCAAGAACCAAGGATCACTGGCAGCCAGCCCCAGAATGCCACAGTTTTCAGTGAGAAAGCTACCCCTTGCTGACATATCAATGTTGGACTTCCCCTAGCCTCAAAACCATAAGCCAATAAATTCCCGTTGTTTAAGCCAACTCATTGCATGATATTTGTTTTCACAGCTAGGAAACTAAGATGCTGATATAAACAAACAAATAATTAAATTGAAAATTTGATGAGAAATGGACAATTTACACAGTTTCAAACTACCACCAATAGGAAATCCAAGATGGTGGAGTAGAGACTGGCAGGCTGTACTCTTCTTTCAGAAGCAACAGCAAGACAGACAGGCTTGCCAGTCAGAGGGGATGCCAACCATGGGGTAATCAGCCAAGGCAGTCAGCAAGGGGGTGCCCAGCTGGGCACCATGCTAGCAAAGGGCCGTGGGGCAATCAGTGTGGGTGGCTGGCAAGAGGGACCCTGCTGGGCAGCCAGGGAAATGTAGAGCCATGGGGCAATAGGCAGGCATGGATGGCCAACAAGGGGGAGCGTAGCAGGTTGCCAATGGCCAGAAAGGGAGGCCTGGACTGTTTGCTTTTTATTCTATCTTTTCTCCTCTTCCCTTCTCCTATTTTTTTTTATTTTTCTTTTCCTTCCTCCCCACCCTGCCTTTTTTTTTCTGACAACTCTAAAGATTTAGAATAAAGTGTAACCCAGTGTCAAAGAAGAGCCTTAACACAAAGCCAAACAAAAATAAAACGCTAGACAAGAGACAGAAACTGACCCACAAAGTAAACCATCAAGATAAACAGATTCCTAGACATCAGCAAAAAATTACAAGCCATACTAAGAAACAGGAAGATATGACCCAGTCAAAGGAACAAACTAAAAAGCTGGAGAGGACACAGAATTTGGAACAACTAATCAAAGATGTCCACACAAATATCCTATATCAATTCAAGGAAATGAAGGAAGAGATAAAGGATATTACGGGGGAGTTCCAGGAAGATGGTGTTGGAGTAGGTAGACAGGGCTCAACTCTCTCACAAAAACTAAACCCCCATCCCCCATCCTCAAGACATTATGCCTAGATAAAACCCCTGGCTCACTACTGCCGACTGAGAGGGGAACAGACATCTTCCTTCCCATCAGCTGTTCAAAGGGAAGAGAGAGAGAAATCAGAGGGCATCTCTTCAGTGAATTTGGCCAGCAGAGCCGGCTTTGAATCTTGGCTCTGGCCAGACCAGAAATACAGGAAGGTGAAGGTTGAAAAAAATACCTCCAATGAAAGTTTTGTAGACGAGCGTCTTCTGCTGACTGATCAGGAAATTGCAAGGAGAAAAACTGCTTTAGTTCTCTCTTTTTTTTTAAACTGTCACATCTTCTACTTAATTCATTCATTTAATACAATGCTATTAAATGCCTCTAAAGATACTGTTATAATCAATCTACTACCTGAGTCTTCTTGGACCACCTCCCTGTCATATGACTTTCTTCATTCTTGTTCTACAAATTTTTTTAATATTTTTTTTATTTTTAAAGAGGCTTTAGGGAAGCGGCTGTGGCTCAATCAGTAGGGCTCCCGTTTACCATATGGGAGGCCCCAGGTTCGGTTCCCGGGGCCTCCTGGTGAAGGCAAGCCCGCCCGCACATCGTGGTTAGCTGACCCAGCGAGCACAAGCAGCAAGGGGGGGATAAATGAATAAATAAATAAAATCTTTAAAAAAATAAATAAATAAAAAAATAAAGAGGCTTTAGATTACATAAATGTTACATCAAATATAGGGGATTCCCATATACCCAAACTCCTTCCCCTCCCACACTTGCCCACATTAACAACATCTTTCATTAGTATGGTACATTTGTTACAATTAATGAACATATATTGAAACATTGTACTAACCAAGGACTATAGTTCACATTATACTTTACACTTTACCCTGCACAATTTTACAGGTTTTGACAAAATGTATAATGGCCTGTATCCATCATTGCAATGTCATTTAGGACAATTCAAATGTCCCAAAAATGCCCCCATGTTGCACCTATTTTTCCCTCTCCCTCCCCTCAGAACCTCTGGTGGCCACCAAGTTTACATCAATGATACAAGTTCTTCCATTGCTAGAATAACAATAAATCTAATTTAGTCCATAGCTGTATTCCCCCCTTATGCTTATTCATTCCTCAATCTTGAGGATGTGGGGATGGTAATGCCCATCCTGCCACCAATTGAGAGGGGTCTTAGATCCCATTGGGCAGATGGATGCAACTATCTTGTTTGCAGTTGTAGATACTCTCTGTTTTATAGAATGGGTGCTGTCCATCATCATCCTTTTGTTAGTTGTCCTGGGTGAGTCCAATGAACTGGAGAGTAGATGTTGCAACTCTGCTGAGATTCAGGGCTCAACTGATATACGAACAGACCAAAGATCTAAGTCTCTGGCACATATATTTAATGAGTATAGTGCTAATTATAGGTTCAAATAAAAGGGGCAGAAGAGCCATGTGTAGAGAACCTATAAATGAGACTAACTCTGTTACACTGGGGAGTATAAATTCCAAAGTAAGGACCACAGACAGGGCGCCAAATTCCTACTCACTTTGAAATCTTTTAGCCATAAAAACTCATTTGTATTTAATATGCCCCCCTTTTGGTCAAGGTCTTTTTCCAGATTCATCACTTGTCAGTGCTTGCTAATAATCCCTTGGTACCAGGAAGGCTCATCCCCAGGATCATGTCCCATGCCGGGGAGAGGGTAGTGTGTTTATATGCTGAGTTTGGCTTAGAGAGAGGCCACATTTGAGAAATAAGAAGGCTTTCAGGAGGTAACTCTCAGGAAATATATAATACTAGGCTAAATTTCAATTTCACAAGAAAAGGTTCATAAATACAACCATCAATATCAAGGGCCTGGTAAGGCCAGGACCAGACCTGTGTGTCTATGGAGTCATTTGGGCTCATTTAGGCATTTTCAGTGCCTTGCTTGGGTTGATTGATAGTAGTATGATAGGCAGGAGGTGTATTAGTATTAGGGTGTTTTCTCGTGTCAATGTAGGCTTGATTGTGTGGACGTGGTGGGTGAATTTTCCTCGTTGGGTGGTGATTAGTATGTAGAGTGAGTATAAATAGTCTGTCCTCCTTCACTAGGCACTGCCCATGTATTCAGGGGATTCTTGCCACCCTATTAGAGAATGTAGCAGAACTTTCCACGATGGGAATTCAATATTCTTTCGGTTATGTGTGGGTCTCCACCCACCAAGACAATGCCCCATGACCACTTGAACATATTTATATGCCATAGAGGCATGTCCCAGGTGCATCCCTCCCCATTCATCCCCCATCACTAACATCCCACACCAGTGATCCTCCCCTGCCACAGTTTTGACCCTGTTCTCTATTTAGCCCACCCGTGGGAGAAAATCTGTGCCCCATTAGTGAGTTCTTGGCCTAATTTTGATAACTTAAACTACAATTTTTAAAACTTAGAATAAGTTGAACCAAAAAATTAAAGAAGAGCTGTGAAGAAAAACACTAGGCAAGAAAGAGAAATTGACCATCTGAGTAAATTCATCAACATATTCAGATGCCTAGACATTAGCAAAAAATTACAAGCCATACTAGAAAACAGGAAGAGATGGCCCAGCCAAAGAAACAAACCAAATACCCTGAGAAGATACAGGATTTAAGACAACTAATCAATGATGATGATACAAATGTCCTAAATCAATTCAGAGGATTGGAGAACAATATGACTAAAGAGATAAAGGATATTAAGAAGACACTGGGGTGCTTCCGGGAAGATGGTGGACTAGGAAGACATGGGAATCACTTCTCCAGAAAAATAGCTAGAGGACAGGCTGAAACAGCCCCCAAAAAGATCTTCTAGGGTTTAGGACAGCAGGTGAAGGCTACACACCACTCAGAGGAGAGAGGGACAAAAGAGGGAAATCGTGACGACAGAACCATGAGTTGGAACCAGCAGCAGCTACTCCTGCCGGCACCCTCACCCACACTCTTTAGAATTCTCAGGCCTCTGGGCCTGCGACTACAGACAAAGGGGGCTCCAGGGATCTACCACTCCTGGAAAGGGGAGAGAGAGGGACACAACCTTAGGCTGACCCAGGTTCTGACCCACAAATTTGGGCTGCGGAGCCCCACGGACACTTCCACAGGGTGGTTTGCCCTGGGAGCCTAGGAAGGACTGGAGAAATCCGACCATCACAACCTCCCTCTCTTCTAGCCTGGACTAGTGGTTGAGGACTCCACAGGAGAGGTGAGAGAGAGCCTGGGGCTGACCCTGCTTTTGACTTGCAGGTTTGGTCTGCCCTGTCCCCAGAGCCCTTCCAGGCCAGGGGTTGCTACGCCATTGTTTGCCTTGGAGCCTGCAAGGGGCTAAAGATATACAAACCTCCCAATCTCCTCCTCTACTAACAGGGACTGATTGTTGAGGATTAAGAGGGGAGTGGAAATATTTCCTAGCTGGGAAAAAGGAGGGGGCTACCAGAGAAGACTGGAGAACTATCTCAGAAAGTTGGAATTACAAGGCTCTTAGCCCCCAGACAGGAAGCTCTATCACATTGATCTGGTCTGTGTCACAACAAATACACTCCAACCAGGCATTGAATTGAGAGCTGCCAAAGAGTGCCATCTCCTGGCAGACCAAGGAAGTACACATAGGAAAATTAAAAATCAATAGGAGAGGCTTTTCCTGGCCTCTATAGCCTTCCTGCCCAAGGTCCTAGGAAACGACTCTACAACCAATTACTGGGTCCAGTGCCCAGTTTAGAGCAACTAGCAGGACAATCCTAACAATCAAGGTTGAGCCAAAAATCAAAGAGCTGTGGTAACTCACAGCCTCCTGCCACTAAAACCCTATAAAAGAGAAAGAGATAGAGCATCTAAGTAAAATACAACCTAACCAGATGCCTAAACACCAGCAAAAAATTACGAGCCATACTAAGAAAATAGAAGACATGGCCCAAGAAAAGGAATACAGCAAAGTCCCAGAAGAGATGCAGAATTTGAGAGAACTAATCAGTGAGATGAGCACAAATTTCCAAAATCAAATTAATGAGATGAAAGACAATATAGTTAAAGAGATAAATGACATCAAGAAGACATTGAGGGAACGCAAAGAAGAATTTGAAATCCTGAACAGAAAAGTAACAGAGTTCATGGGAATGAAAGACACAATAGGTGAAGTCAAAAACACATCTGAGGCATACAACAGCAGGCTCAAAATGATAGAAGAAAGAATAAGTGGTACCGAAGACAGAGCAGCTAAAATTGAAGAGAGAAAAGAACAGAGAGAGAAAAGAATGGAAAAAATTGAGCAGGGGCTCAGAGAGTTGAATGACAACACAAAACGCAACAACATACGTGTCATGGGAGTTCCAGGAGGGGAAGAGAAAGGAAAAGGGGCAGAAAGAGTATTTGAGGAAATAATAGCTGAAAATTTCCCAACTCTCACGAAGGAAATGAACTCACATGTCCAAGAAGCACACTGTACCCCAATGAGAATAAATCCAAATAGACCTATGCCACGACACATACTATTCAGAATGTCAAATGTAAAAGATAAAGAGAAAATTCTCAGAGCAGCAAGAGAGAAGCAAAGGATCACGCACAAAGGACATCCAGTAAGACTTAGCACAGATTTCTCTTCAGAAACCATGGAGGTGAGAAGACAGTGGTATGATACAATTAGGAAACTGAAAGAGAAAAAGTGCCAGCCGAGAATTCTTTATCCAGCAAAACTGTCCTTCAAATATGAAGATGAGTATAAAGTATTCACAAACAAACAGAAACTAAGAGAGTTTGTAAAAAAAGAATCCACCTTTGCAGGAAATATTAAAGGAAGCCTTAGAACCTGAAAGAAAAAAACAGGAGAGAGAGGCTTGGAGGAGAGTATAGAAGAAAGAATAAATAGCAGAAAGAATAACCAAAAGAGTAAAAAGAGAGACAAAAACAAGATGACATATGAAAACCAAAGAATAAAATGGAGGAAATAAGTAGTGCATTTTCAGAAATATCATTGAATGTGAATGTATTAAACTCCCAGTCAAAAGATACAGGCTGACATAATAGATAAAAAAAAAAAACATGAGCCATCCATATGCTGCTTACAAGAAACTCACCTCAGACCCAGGGATACAAACTGGCTGAAAGTAACAGGTTGGAAAAAGATACTCCACGCAAATAGTAAACAGAAAAGAGCAGGGGTAGCTATACTAATATCAGACACAACAGACTTTAAATGCAAAAAAGTGATAAGAGGGGGGTGGATGTGGCTCAAATGGTTGGGCGTCCGTCTGCCATATGGAGGGACCTGGGTTCGATCCCCGGGACCTCCTGATAAAATAAAAAATATATACATAGAAGGTGCATGGGCTGCCAGGCTCTGTGTGGCGGTGAGCCTCCAGGCCCCGGGAGCCATGCAGCAAGATGAGAGAGACGCATGGGGAGAGACAAGACAGATGCTTCGAAAACTCTGAAAACCAGGAACCGAGGTGGCGCAGGTGGCAGGACACCTCTCTCCTACATGGGAGGTCTCCAGGATCGAATCCTGGTGAAGACTGGAGGAGGAGGATGAGAAGAGATGGCAGGAAACAGATACAGAGAATTGCCCAGTGAATGGATACAAAACAGCAAATGGGGAAGGGGGGGATTAAAATGGATAAAGTAAATAAATAAATCTTTAAAAAAAAAGTGATAAAAGATGCGGAAGGCCATTATATATTAATAAAAGGGATGATCCTCCAGGAAGCTATAACAGTCATAAATATCTATGCACCTAACCAGGGTGCCCAAAATATATGAGACAAACTCTGGCAAAACTGAAGGAAGAAATAGACATTTCAACAATAATCGTTGGAGACTTCAACACCCCTCTCACATCATTAGAAAGAACAAGTAGACAAAAGATCAACAAGGAAACAGAGAACTTGAACATTAGACCTAACAGACATATACAGAACACTGCATTCAAACTCAGCGGGTTATACATTCTTCTCAAGTGCCCATGGATCTTTCTCCAGGATAGACCACATGTTAGGTCACAATACAGCTCTCAATAAATATAAAAAGATTGAAATTATACAAAGCACCTTCTCAGATCATAATGAAATGAAACTAGAAATCAATAACAGGAAAAAAGTAAATTAGCAAATGTGTGGAGACTGAACAACACACTCCTAAATATTTGGTGGGTCAAAGAAGAAATTGCAAGTGAAATCAGTAAATATATTGAGACAAATGAAAATGAGAACACAATGTATCAAAACTTATGGGATACAGCAAAGGCAGTCTTGAGAGGGAAATTTATAGCCCTAAATGCCTATATTAAAAAACAAGAAAGAGCTAAACTCAAAGATTTAACTTAACAACTAGAGAAACTAGAAAAAGAACAACAAACCAATCCCAAAGCAAGCAGAAGGAAAGAAAAAATAAAGATTACAGCAGAAATAAATGAAAACAAGAACAGAATAAACAATACAGAAAATCAACAAAACCAAAAGCTGGTTCTTTGAGAAGATCAATAAAATTGACAAACCCCTCGCTAGACTAACAAAGAAAAAAAGAGAGAAGATGCAAATAAATAAAATCAGAAAGGGGGGAAATTACAAATGACCTCACAGAAATAAAAAGAATCATAAGAGGATATTATGAGAAACTATATGCCAACAAACTAGACAACCTAGATGAAATGGACAAATTTCTAGAAACGCACAACCAACCTAAACTGATGCTACAAGAAATACAAGAACTTAACAAACCAATCACAATTAAGGAAATTGAATCTGTCATCAAAAATCTCCCAGCAAAGAAAAGTCCAGGACTAGATGGCTTCACAGGTGAATTCTACCAAGCATTCCAAAAAGAATTAACACCAATCCTGTTTAAACTCTTCCAAAAATTAAAGAGGAGGGAAAATTACCCAACACATTTTATGAAGCCAACATCACCCTAATACCAAAGCCAGATAAAGATTCCACAAGAAAAGAAAATTACAGACCAATCTTTCTAATGAACATAGATGCAAAAATTCTCAACAAAATACTTGCAAATCGAATCCGACAGCATATCAAAAGACTTATACATCATGACCAAGTGGGATTTATTCCTAGTATGCAAGGCTGGTTCAACATAAGAAAATCAATCAATGTAATACACCACATTAACAAATTGAAGGAAAAAAAAACCACATGATCATCTCAATAGATGCAGAAAAGGCATTCGACAAAATCCAACATCCTTTTTTCATAAAAATACTTCAAAAGATAGGAATAAAAGGAAAATTCCTCAATATGATAAGAGACATATATGAAAAACCCACAGCCAACATGATACTAAATGGGGAAAGGTTGAAAGCTTTCCCTCTAAGATCAGGAACAAGACAAGGATGCCCACTGTCACCATTGTTATTCAACATTGTACTAGAAGTTCTAGCTAGGGCAATTAGACAAGACAAAAAAATTAAAGGTGTCCAAATAGGAAAAGAGGAAGTAAAACTCTCACTGTTTGCAGATGACATGATCCTGTACTTAGAAAATCCTGAAGTATCCATGACAAAGCTACTTGAGCTAATAAATGAGTTCAGCAAAGTGGCAGGATACAAGATCAACACGCAAAAATCAGTAATGTTTTGTACACTAGTACTGAGGATGAAATTAGGGGGAAAATTCCATTTTCAATAGCAACAAAAAGACTCAAATACCTAGGAGTTAATTTAATCAAAGAAGTACAGGACCTATATGCAGAAAACTACAAAACAATGCTAAAAGAAATTTTAAAAGATCTAAACAAATGGAAAGACATTCCGTGTTCATGGATTGGAAGAATAAATATTGTGAAGATGTCAATCTTGCCCAAACTGATTTATAGATTCAATGCAATACCAATCAAAATCCCAACAGCTTACTTTACAGAATTAGAGAAGGCAACTGCCAAATTCATTTGGAAGGGTAAGTGCATCCAAATAGCCAAAACCATTCTAAAAAAGAAGAGCAATGTGGGAGGAATTTCACTGCCTGACCTTGAAACATATTACAAAGCTACAGTGGTCAAAACAGCATGATACTGGCATAAAGATAGACACAGCGATCAATGGAATAGAATTGAGAACCCAGAAATATACCCTCACCTATACAGTCAACTGGTTTTTGACAAACCTACCAAGCCCATGCTAATGGGAAAAAAACAGTCTCTTCAACATATGGTGTTGGGAGAACTGGTTATCTATAGACAAAAGAATGAAAGAGGACCCCTATCTCACCCCCTACACAAGAATCAACTCAAAATGGATCAAAGATCTAAATATAAAAGCCAGGACCATAAAACTACTAGAAGAAAATGTAGGGAAACATCTTCAAGACCTTGTAGTAGGTGGTGGTTTCTTGGACCTTACACCCAAAGCACGTGCAACAAAAGAAAAAATAGATAAATGGGACCTCCTCAAAATTAAACACTTTTGCACCTCACAGGACTTTGTCAGAAGGGTGAAAAGGCAGCCAACTCAATGAGAAAAAATACTTGGAAATCAC
The DNA here is from genome assembly GCA_026826555.1 of Tolypeutes matacus. Taxonomy (NCBI): domain Eukaryota; kingdom Metazoa; phylum Chordata; class Mammalia; order Cingulata; family Chlamyphoridae; genus Tolypeutes; species Tolypeutes matacus. The sequence continues at coordinate 7,718,883 of JAKSZT010054466.1, read as the reverse complement.
ATATCTGATAAGGGTTTAATATCCAGGATATATAAAGAGATGTTACAACTCAACAATAAAAAGACAAATGACCCAATTAAAAAATGGGCCAAAGACTTGAATAGACATTTCTCCGAAGAAGAAATACAAATGGCAAAAAAACACATAAAGAAATGCTCAACATCACTCATGATTAGGGAAATGCAAATCAAAACTACAAGGAAATATCATTTCACACCTATCAGAATGGCCACTATTAAATAGACAGAGAACTACAAGTGCTGGAGAGGATGTGGAGAGATAGGAACACTTCTTCACTGTTGGTGGGAATGCGGAATGGTACAACCACTATGGAGGACTGTTTGGCAGTTCCTAAAGAAGTTGAATATAGACTTGCCACATGACCCTGCAATACCACTACTGGGTATATACCCAGAAGAACTGAGAGCAGTGACACGAACAGACATCTGCACATCGATATTCATAGCAACATTATTCACCATTGCCAAAAGCTGGAAACAACCCAGGTGTCCATCAACAGATGAATGGATAACAAACTGTGGTATAGTCACACAAAGGAATATTATGCAGCTGTAAGAAGAAATGAAGTCGTAAAGCATATGGCAACATGGATGAACCTGGAGGACATTATGTTGAGTGAAGCAAGCCAGACACAAAAGGACAAATACTGTATGAATGCGTTACTATGAACCAAATATATTGTGTAACATATTGTTTGATTCAAAAAAAAAAAATTTACATGTATCCATTACATTTTGAGAAATGTATATATTTATTCATCCGTGTTTACTTTTTAGTTTTTAATTGTTTATATTTTCAATTATTCAATGTACAAAATAAAGTTTAAAAATAAAAAAAATAATAAAAAAAAACAGAAAACTACAAGTGCTGGAGATGATGTGGAGAAATAGGAACACTCCTTCACTGATGGAGCCTCTGTGGAAGACAGTTTGGCAGTACCTCAAGAAGCTGAAAAGAGAACTGCCATATGATCCAGCAAACCCGTTACTAGGAATATATTCAGAAGAACTGAAAGCAAGGATGGGAACTGACATTTGCACACCGATGTTCATAGGAGCATTATTCACAATTACTGAAATAGGAAACAGCTCAAGTGTCCATCAATAATGAATGGATAAACAACGTGTGGTATATACACATACAATGGAATACTATTCAGCAGTAAGAAGAAATGAAATCAGGATGCATATGACAACATGGATGAACCTAGAAGATATTATGTTGAATGAAATAAGCCAGACACAAAAGGACAAATATTATATGATCTCACTAATAATGTACTAAATATGATGAGCAAACTCATGGAGGTAAACTCTAGAGTATAGGTTACTAGAAGATTGAATCTGAGTTGAGAATGGGAGCTGATGCTTAATATACATCGAATTTTTAATAAGGTTTATTGTAAAAGTGTGGAAATGAGTAGAGTTGATGGTAATACATTATAGTGAGTATAACAAACACAGCTGATTTATAAATGTGATTGTGGCTGAAAGGGGTAGTCTGTGGATGTAAATGTCAATTGAAAGGAAGCTAGAGAATAATCTAGGGAATGTATAATGGTGATTTGGGTGGTGTTTGAAGATTGTGGTTAATAGTATAAATATAAGAATGTTCTTCTTTTACTAAGTGTTAAGAAAATGGTGATACACGGGAAAATGACAACTAATGTAAATTATGGACAATAGTTAACAATAATATTCAAATATTTTTGCAGCAATGGCAAATAAGATATATCAATTCTAAGGGTCAACAATAGGAGGGAATAAGGGGATATGGGATTTTTCCTTTTGGAGTAATGTAAACATTCTAAAATTCATGATGTATGATGACAGCACAACTCTGATGAAAATGAGAGCCACTGCGTATACTTTGAATGAACTGTACAAAGCATGGGACTATATAACACAGGAAATCCAGTGGTGGAAGATGGACTGTTTTTAGCAGAACAAATATGAGAACATTCTCTCATGAACTATAATAAATATATAATACTAATACAGGGTGTTAATAATTGGGTGGGTTGGAGAAAAAATACACCAAATGTAAGGTATGGGCTATAGTTTATACTAGTATTTTGATAATGCTCTTTCATAGTTTGTAACAAAGTTTCACAACAATGCAAGGGGGTGGCGTGATGTATGGGAGCCATGTTTATTTCGTAAGTTCACAACTTTTACTATACACTTATTGTTTATATATGTTCATGTGTGAACGATATACTTCAATAAAAATTTATATATAAAAAATAAAAATAAAAATAAAAAAAGAAGACACTGGGTGAGCATAAAGAACAATTTGAAAGCCTGAATAGTAAAGTAACAGAGCTTATGGGAATGAAAGACATGATGGATGAAATTAGAAATACAGTAGAGGCACATAACAGCACATCTGAATTGCTTGAAGATAGAATTAGTGATTTTTGAGAACAAAACATCTGAACTGGAAAAGACAGGAAAACAGAAAGAGAAAACAATGGGGAAAAAGGAACAGGGCCTCGGGGAATAAATAACAATGTGAAAGACACAAACATATGCGTTTTCAGTGTCCCAGAAGGAGAATAGAATGGAAAACGGACAGAAAGAATAGTTGAGAAATAATGATTGAAAACTTCCCAACCCTTATGAAAGACATAAATATCAATATCCAAGGACAACACACCTCAAATAGAAAAAATCTGGATACACCTACTGCATGAGTGCACTATTATGAACCAAATATATTGTGTAAACTCATGGAATTGACAATTAGAATATAGGTCAGAGAATGGAAAGCTGAGGATTAATCTGTGCAGAATTGGTTAAAATATTTGTAAATCTTTGGAAATGAATAGAAATGGTGACAGCATATCAGAGTGTTTGTAACTAGTAGATCTATTATATAGGTATGACTGGTTGAAAAGGAAGGTCTAAGGACATGTATATTACTAGTAGGAAAGCTAAAATATGTATCATGGGACTGTATAACATAGTGAAACCTCATGTGAAATACAAATATGGTTAATATTACATATATAAGACTGTTTTTATAAAATATAATTACAAATAAACTGGAGAGACAGAAACAGTAGTAGCTATGTACAGCAGAGGAAGCATAGAGAGATTGAGAGGTAATGAGGTTTTTTTGGTTTGTCTGTTTTTTATTATTATTATTATTGGGCTAATGAAAATGCTCTAATCATGACTGACGTGATTAATGCACAACTATGTGATTATACCAAATACCATTCATTGTACACTTCAGATGGATTTATGCTTTATTAATATGTATCAATAAAATTGATTTTTTTTTTAAAAGAAGAAGATATTAGGTGAGCATACTGAAGAAACTGTAAACATACATTTGAAAAACAGATCTTAGGGAAGCGGATGTGGCTCAAGTGGTTGGGCTCCTATTTACCATATGGGAGGTCCAGGGTTCGAATACCGGGGCCTCCTGGTGAAGGCAAGCTGGCCTGAGCGGTGCAGTGAGCTAATGCAGTAAGATGACACAACAAAGGGAGACAAGCAGACACAGAAAAACATACAGCAAATGGACACAGCGAATACAAGCAGCAAGGGGGGCATAAATAAATAAAAATAAAATAAATCTTTAAAAAAAAAGATCTTATGGTAATGAAAGACACCATAGAAGAAATTTAAAATACAGTAAAGTCACAAAACAGCATATTTGAAAAGGCAGATGAAAGAATTAGCAAATTAGAAGATAGAACATCTGCAATTGCACAGGCAGAAGAACAGATAGAGAAAAAAATGGGACAAAAATTGAGCAGGGTCTCAGGGAATTGAATGACCGCACGAAATGAAACATATGCATTATGGGTGCCCCAGAGGGAGAAGAAAAGGAAAAAGGAGCAGGTGAGTTTGAGGAGATAATGGCCAAAAATTTCCCAACTCTTAAGAGGGACATGAATGTACATGTCCAGGAAGCACAGAATATTACAAATAGAATAAATCCTAACAGTTCTATTTCAAGACAAATACTAAGGAGATCATCAAATGCCAAACATAAAGAGAATCCTGAAAGCAACAAGAGAAAAGAGATCCAACACATATCTGTATAAAATAGTAAAACCTCATGTAAAACATTAATATGGGGTATATTGCATATATAAGACTTTACAAAATATAAATACAAATATAGTAAGAGAATGAAAAAGAATAGCAGCTACATATGGCAGAGGAAGCATGGAGAGATTGAGAGGTAATGAGTTTGTTTGTTGTTTATTATTATTATTATTGGGATAATGAAAGTGCTCTAAGAATGACTGAAGTGATGAATGCACAAATATGTGATTATATCAATTACCATTGATTGTACACTTTGGATGGATTTATACTTTATTAATATGTTTCAATAAAACTGATTTGTTTAAAAAAAAACATAGAATTGTATAACACAAACAGTGAACCCTAATGCAAACTATGGGCCACAGTTAATATTATAAGTATAATAATATTGTTTCCTCAATTGTAACAAAATATCACACTAATGCAAAATGTTAACAATAGAGAAAACTATGTGTGTAGGGGTGTGTATGGGAACTCTGTATATTCTGCATGGTTATTCTGTAAACTAACAGCTTCTGTAATTAAAAATATATATATATTAAAAAAAAACTTAAGCACAGCAAAGGCAGTGCTGAGAGGGAAAATTATATCCCTAAATGCCTACATTAAAAAAAGAAGAGCTAAAATCAAAAACCTAACTACACATCGGGAGGAACTAGAAATAGAATAGCAAATTCATCCCAAACCAAAGAGAAGGAAAAATAACAAAGATTAGAGCAGCACTAAATGAAATGGAGAATAAAATAAGTTAAAAAACCAAGAGAGAATTAACAAACCCAAAAGATGCTTTTTTGGAAGATTAATAAAATTGACAAACCATTAGCTAGACTAACAAAGAAAAATAGAGAGTAGATGCAAATAAATAAAATCAGAAATCAGAGAGGGTACATCACTACTGCCCCCACATAAATAAAGAATGTCATAAGAAGCCATGATGAAAAATTGTATGCCAACAAGTTGGACAACTGAGATTAAATGGATGAATTTCTAGAAATACATGAACAACCCTCACTGACAAAAGAAATAGAAAACCTCAACAGAACAATCTCAAGTAATGATATTGAATCAGTCATCAAAAACCTTCCAACAAAGAAAATCCCAAGACCAGATGCCTTCACAGGTAAATTCTACAAACCATTCTGAAAAGAACTAATACCAATCCTACTCAAACTCTTCCAAAAAATTGAAGAGGAGGGGACATTACCTAACTCATTCTATGAAGTCAACATTACCCTGATACCAAAGCCACATGAAGATGTTACAAGAAAAGGAAATTAGAGACCAATCTCTCTAATGAACTTAGATGCAAAAGTCCTTAACAAAATAAATGCAAATCGAATGCAACAATACATTAAATGAATTATACACTATGATCAAGTGGGTATTATCCCAGGTATTCAAGGATGATTCAACATAAGAAAATTAATTAAGTAATACACCACATTAACATATCAAAGGAGAAGAATTACATGATCTTCTCTTATGACAAAGAAAAGCCTCAGAAACTAAGAAATTTGTCTCGGTTGTAAAAGCATTTCTTCCTCATCATTCTGCCATCCTTGCATGGCGTTAACTTGCTGCTCTGGGATGGTCAGGGAAATGGGTCAGACATAAGTGGATTTCAATCTACCACTTACTGACCATGTGACCTTGGGCAAATTACTTAAATTCTCTGAGATTCAATTTCCACATCTGTAAAATTATTGATATAATACCTGCTTTAAATGGTTATTGTAAGAATGAGGAATAACATATATACATTACTTGGCACATTGTAGGTCCTCCATATCTCATAGTTATTATTATTATTAAACTGTTTTTAGTCTCTTTCATAGAATCTAGTGTCTGAAGTTGAGGTGACATCCAAAGATCATCTGCTCCCCTATCTTTAAAGTTTAAGGAGAAGGAAAATACACGAATATTTGTTGAGAGTCAACTCTGAACCAAGCAATTTACAGATATTATTGCATTATCTATATTATAACTCAGAAAAAAATATTTTTATGCCTTGTTTCCAAGTTTCCTTATATTCCCTCCCTATGTTTTTGTCTTCCCCCTTGGCTGCTTTCTAACAATTTCTGATCCTATTTCCCCTCTCCTGAGATACATTTTTATACTCATCATGCACTTTTCTTAATAAACATTCCCAGTTAAAAAAAAAAAAAAAACATTATATCATTATATTTTTACAACATGTCTCTCAGCTACAAAGCACTGCAATTATGATTTTCTCATGGTTCTGCTTCAGGATGGGTTATTATTCTTCCCACTTTTAGGGATCAAAGAAAGGCACTAATTGATAGGGAGATGGAGTTCACATAAGCAGAAGCAGAGCTGAGCACTAATCCCAGATCTCTGGTTTTTTCATGAAGATCCTGTAGATGAACAGAAGTTCAAAGTAACTCCCAGCCCATTCCCCAATCCCTCCACTTCCAAGGAATAGAAATGCCCATTTGGAATGACCAATTTCAAAGATATTCACGTGGATCAATTTTTAAGGACAGTGCTTTAGTGGGAGGGAAATATATAAACAAACTATATAAATGCATCCTTCTTGCCAGCCAGCTTTCTTTACCTTGAATGGATTTTTCTAACCATTAGAGCCTAGCTTTGAGTCTAGGCTTAAAGGGAAGTTGTTGGAGACTGCATCATGTCCCCCACAAAAAATATGTTCAAGTCTTAATCCATGGTGCTGTGGATGTGAACCCATTTGTAAATAGGACCTTTGAAGATCCTGTTTAGATGACGTCAAATTGAATCAGGGTGGGCCTTAATCCATTTGAGTGGGGTCCTTTTAAGGCAGAGTAAATTTGGACCAATCAGAGAAAGCCACGGAGGAGACCAATGAGACAAATCACTATGAGATGGAAGTAGAGGTGCAAGCCAAGGAACCTCAAGGATTGCGGCAAGCCAGCACCAGAATGCTACAGACTCCAAAAGAAGACATAGCCTGTCAGGAACTTGATTTTGGACTTCTCGTCTCCACAACTATGAAACAAGAAATTCCTGTTGTTTAAGCCAACCAATTTGTGCTGTTTCTTGTAGCAACTCTGGCAAACTAAGATAGAAGGGTTTTAGCTTGCTCCAGTTTAGGTCTCAGACTATGCAAACAGAAGTCATCGGAGTGGTCCAGCCTTGTTCACTGGGGTGCCACATCGTAGAACCAACATCTAAGTTAGCCAAATCTAGTAAATACTATTTAGCATTGCCTTATCTTAGTTTTCCTAGGGCTGCATTTGAGTGGCTTAAAACAACAGAAATTTATTGTCTCACAGTTCTGGAGGATAGGAGCCCAAATCAAACTGTAGGCAGGGCTGCCCACCCTCACAAGTCTGCAGGGTTCTGGTGGTGGCTTGAGCGCAATCCAAGGTGTTCTGTGGCGTCAATCAATCTCTGCCTCTGTCATGTGGCTATCTTCTCTCTCTATCTGTCTCCTAATGACTGTGTCCAAATTTCCTTTTCTTATAGGCCTACCCTAAGCCAGTTTGGCCTTATCTTAACTAATCTTCATTTCCAAAGGTCCTATTTCCATATGCGATCACATTCATGAGTCCAGGGGTTAGGACTTGAACATATCTTTTGGGGTGGGGCACAATTCAATCTATAACACTTGGCCTCTATGTATGTATTTCCTTTGGGGTTCTTGTGGCAGAGGGGCTGCTGGGGAGGATTTAACTGTGACCAGTGAAGTTTGGGTCTTTGGTGTCCTGACTTCCCACCAGAGAGTAAGGTAGATAGATAGCTCTATTTAGAAAGAGAGTTCAGTGGAAAGGAAGAATCCATCCATTAGGTCAAAATTCATAAACTTTTACCTGTAATAAATGATGTGGACCGTTCTCAATGCAGTTTCATGCATCATTCCCTTGTGATAGACATATTGTCAAGGCTTCCTCTCCCAGTTAAAAATGCAAATAGAAGAAAGGAATATAGGAATAATCACTTTTATTTTCTTTTGGTATATCCTTAATAAACTTTAGTATTCCAACTATTAGTAATAATAATCACTGAGTAAAACCTCACAGCTGTTAACAATACACCCAGGACACATCAGCTGAGCTGGCTCACTACCTTAAACAACTTGAAAGTTTGTTTTAGTGATGTTAGGAATAAATAATCCTTTTAACCATTCATAAATTAATGACAGTTTACCCATTACTATCATGGCAGGGTTACTTAATCTTTTGAACAAATTGCTAAAACCAGTGAGAATCCTCAATATATATCTTCTGATGAAAGAACAGAGCAAAATAATCCTGTGCTCAAGTGTTAATAAAAAAACTCTAAGTTTCTTAATCTGTTTGCTAGAATGCAACACCTAAGTCCATTCAAATCAGCATGTCTTTTCTGCACATATTCCATGCCTGGAGATCAGAGGGATGCAAGAGGTATGAAAACAGCCGTTCCCCTAGGTTGGCCTTCACACTAGTGTGAGAAGCAAGACCAGGGTACGAAGATGTTCCTGTGGCTAGAAATCACAGGAAGAAAAAAAAACCTCTGTGGTTGCACATAGTTTCCACTGTCAAACTATGGAGTGGGGAGGGAAAAAAGGAGCAGATTTTTAAAACATGTTTTGTTCATTTATTTTTGCCTGTGTCCCGTAACAGTTATGTTAGACCACACGTGGCTTGTGCACTGAACAAAGCAGTACACAAAGGCGAGCTCTCAGTCATCCTTTAAAAATGTACATTCACATATCCATGTTTTGACACATTCTTAGGAATAACTATACTTGATATTTGTACAGCACTTTACAATTTACAACACACTTTTATATCTGTTGCACCCTCACCATAAACCTATGTGGTAGATGCAGCAGATACCTGCATCTCCAGTCTACAGATGTGGAGGATGAACTTCATAGAGGTTAAGTATTTTGCTCAATCACTCAGTAGGTGGTAGAGTCAGTCAAGGCCAGTGCTCTTGGAACAGATTACCCTGTCTGCCACTCTCCACCCCTCCTCAGAACAAAGCATTGGAAAATGCCTTCTATGACTCTTCTCTGTACTCACTAAGGACTTATACATATCACAAATGCCCTTTAAGATTAAATTAAATGATCCTAGGCCTTATTCATCCTCTGGATGTGCTTCCTCACTTGTTCTCTGAGTGTCCTGTCCCTGGTCTTAATGTTAGTTTTAAAATAATCTGACCACAAGTACTCACTGGATTGTACAAATCAAACATTGAGTCATGTCCTGGGGGAGCACATACAGTAAAGAAGCTAAGTTCCCTTCTGAGACATCCTGAAGGGCAGGGGTTGTCTCAGTGGCTCATCATTGTCATCAGAGACCCATTTTTCCATGCCAGTTTGGTACTTTCCATTCTCTGGTTTGTTGCCTCCTGATTGCAAGATTTCTGCTACATCTCCAAATATCACACCTCACATGACAATATCCAAAGCAGAAAAAGAAAAGGATACAAATAAGCTTTCTCTTCAAATTCCTATCTCTTATCATGAAAGTCAGGCTTTGCCTTATACTACACTGACTGGAACAAAGTAAAATGCCAATGCCAGACCAATCATTAGTAAAGTGATAAAAGATTGCCATGATTAGCTTAGACAAATCATGGGGCTGAGTACATTGTAGCTTAAACAAAATTCAGTTCTATTAACAAAAAATATACAGGGAATGGCTTTTGAGTAGGCAACCAACAGTGTCTTCTAATCTCAATCAGGTCTTTCCTCCAACTTGTAAAGAGACAGAAAATTAAAAGCACAAAACCTCCATGTCAAGCTACCCAAGTGGAGCCAGTGGTTCCATATCTATTGACTGTCAGAGAAATATCACTGAGACCACTTCTGCTCTCTGACTTCTCTGAACAAGAAACAGTATCATGCAAATATTCTCACTGTCCTGATTTTGTGATAATCAGGGTAGGTTAAACATTCACTATATTAGAAACCATGCATGTGTCCCCAGACCTAGTTTTTCTCCCCAGGTCTGGTTTTTAGAATGCTGGTGATAAACTAAGCCTGATTTATTAAATTACCATCCTGGATAGGAAAAGACTGTACAGAAAGAAAAAAAAAAACCCTCTAGGTATCTTTGGTCAACCTTAAGAGATATAGCAGAGAGACGGATATGGCTCGGGTGGTTGAAATAAAGAGCAAGAGAAGCAATGAATCATATACAAGGGAAGCTCAATAAGACTAAGTGCTGATCTCTCATCAGAAACCATGGAGGTGAGAAGGCAGTGGTATGATGTATTGAAGGTACTGGAAGAGAAAAACTGCCAGCCAAGAATTCTGTATCTGGTAAAACTGTCCTTCAAAACTGAGGGTAGAAAAAAAATAAAAAATATATAAAAAAATTAAAAAATCAAGGGTGAGTCTTCACAGACAAACAAAAACAGAGAGTATGTTACCAAAAGACTGGATTTACAAGAGATACTAAAGAGAGGGTTGTGGCATGAAAGAAAAAGACAAGGGTGAGAGACTTGGAGAAGAGTGTAGAAATGAAGATTATTAGTAAGGGAAATTCAAAAGGCAAAACACAATACTCTATTTTATCTTCCTCATAAGTTATTGGTACCTTATTTCTATGTTTATTATCTGCCTTCCCTCACTAAGATAAAAGCCCCTTAAAGATATGGTCCCCATCTGACTTAATCACTGCTATATCCTCAGTACCTAGAACAGTGTCTACCCAGAATAAGTATTCAATAAATATGTATGACTATTTACCTATTACTTTCTGGGTAAAATCCAAAATTCTTATGATGACAATGAAGAAATATCTAATCTGGCCATGGCTTATGTCTTCAGGGTCATCTCCTGCTAATCCGCCCCTGGCCAGGATGCAACTGGGGGTTAATATGGTTAGAAATGTACCCACCAAGTACCCAGCATGTCAAGTTCTGAGAAAGACACAAGAACATCAAATAAAGAGCTTACTTCTCATAGAAGAAATTTCAAATAAAGGGAAAAAATAGAACAAAGAAAAGGGGGGCTTTCTATTGTACATAGACAATTAGAATGTAAGATAGAAGGTGAAAAGTGTTATGACACTGATAATTTGCTATGGAAATTTTACATAAAGATTTTATTTCTCTAACTAGATAATTGGTTTCCCCCAAAGACAGAAAATACCTTCTTCCTCCCTTCCTCCCTCCTTACCTTCCTTCCTTCCTTTATTTTGGTGTCATTCCCAAAGCTTGTAGTAGGGTATTCGGCATGAGGCAGAAAATTCATAAATGTTTACTGAACAGACAATTGAATAGATGTGTATACAGGCCCATTGAGTTGAAAGGGAACAAGAGATGGGTAATGGGTGGAAAGGAAAAATTGACGCCTCCTATTATGAAGTCAAGAATATCTCCATGGAAGTAGTCCAAAGAGCTATACCAAGGCAGGACCAATAACCATGCTTCAGCCCAGGGGGAAGGATAGTAGAAAATCTTTCACAAGAATGAATGTGAACCCACAAATGTACCCACGGATGTAGAGAAAAAAAAAACCTGTGCCCTGGAACAGTAACTGGAGCTATTACCTGCCTTCAGGGCAGAAAGACAATTTTTAAGCCTGAGAACAAAAAATACTTAACATAATGACCAGCAGAGAAACACAATTATCTCCTCAATCCTCCCACACCATTGCAAGCAGGAAAATAGCTGCCAGGGTCAACTGTAAGCATTAAGATGGGTCTTGAACAGCAGCCAGAGGGAGCCTGTCTATTCCTATTCTTTGGAAATGAATTCCCAGAGCTTCTGAAAAGTGATGCTAAGTATCTGGGGACAGCAGGCTGACCAGTACAAGTACTCTCATCAGCTCCTGCTCTACTTCATAAGCAGTTCTTTCCATCAGGCATGTCAACAGCACTTGCCCCTCCATAGATGAATAGTATGGATGTTTAAATAGCAAAAGCATATTCTCAATTTGAAAGTGACAGGAGGAAAGGGGAAAATAAAGTTCTTTCTTTAAAAATATGGAAAAAGAGAGATTTCCAGGGAAGATGGCAGAGTAGGGAGCTCCAGGACACAGGCCTTCTACCAAAACAACAATTAAAAAGGCAGGAACTAACTGAAACAACTTTTATGAAACTCTGGAGGCCAAAAGAATAGTGTACAGCATCAAGGGAAGAGCAGGAGGAAGAGGCTGATGAATTACAGTAAAGAACAGTATATCTCACACCTAAAAGAATGTTTTCATCATTCTTTTATTTGTTTTTGCTCTGTCAGAAATTAAAGTGCTTGGAATGCTGTAGTCTGTGGCCTCTTGAGATCGAAGCAACGAGAACCCGAAACTTTCACTGTACACGGTCACTTTGGACATTTATAATAAAAACTGAAATTCGAAAAAAAAAAAGAACAGTATATCGCTCTCTCTGCTACTGGTGCCCATCTCCCACTCTTGCAGCAGGCCTCTGTGGTATTCATATCCTGGCTAGCTCACTGGTGACAGAAAGGGACATAACATTTTTCTTCCCCAAGAACAGGGTGAGCACAACTGATCACTGACCATAGCATTTGATTAGCAAATTTGTACCACTGGGGACCCTGCTCTAAGGGCAGCTATTGTTTCAACCTGTCCTGGACAAAGGCAGCAGCAGCCAACTTTTTTCAACCATCCCCAAACAGGGAAGGTGGTGGTGTAGAGGTAAAGATGCTGCACTTCTGCGGGGCTGCAGGACATAGTTGATAGAAAGGCTGCATTTGCTGAGCAGGCCAGGAAAGCTCACCTTTGGGGAGCATTTGCAGAAGCTTTCGACACCCTTCCTGATCTACCCCCAGGACACTTTGGAGCTGGTCTGTGGCCCCTTCATATGTCCCTGGCCCTGTTTTGGCTGGGACAGACTGACTTGGAAAAGCCCTCTCCAATGTGCTCCTCCTCCAAGAATTTGTTATCCAGGAAAAAGCAACTTGAGACAATGAAAGGAGTGTTAAAAACTATAGAGGCAGAGAGTCCAGGACAAAGGCCTGCCAGCATCAAACACCGGGAAGAGGGAAGTCTGTCTCCTGGGAAACAGAGGGAACAAACAAACTTCTGTAAACAGGGGAACTCCAAGACAATGAACAAACAAAAGCCCAGGACAAGATAGAGGCCCAGAAAGACAGGGAAAATCCTGCATACTGAATGCACCTTGGGGCAGACCTTCCTGATAATAGGGTTGAAGCTCAGAAAAATCTCTGTCTTCTCACCAGTCAGTTACAAAACCAAGAAACAGACATCTCAGGGAATAAATCCCAGAGTTAACATTTTAAAATATTAAAATGTTCACTGTGCAACAGAAGAATACAAGACAAACAAAGAAATAGGAAATGATGGCCCATCCAAAAGAAGAGGATAAAACTCAGAAAAGACAAATGAAGAAGATGAGAATGTGGTCATACCAAAAAGAAGACAAAAAAAATTATCTTAAAAATGCTCAAGGAGATGAAGGAGAATACAGAGAAAGAAAAAAGGCTGTCAGGAAAACAATGAATGAGCAATAGGAAAGTCTTAATAGATAGGAATTTTAAAAAGGAACCAAACAGAATTACTGGAGTTGAAGACCACAATAACTGAAATGAAAAATGCCCAGAAGGTTGAAAGCATGCAAAGAAAAATGACAGCTCTTATGGGAATGAAAGGCACAATAAATGAAATTAAAAATACAATGGAGAATAAACAAAATAGACTTCGGGGAAAATGGAGTCAGAATAGCTAGGCAGAGTTCAGCTCTCTTACAAAAACAACAGAGGAAGGGCAAATAGCTATCCGAGAGAGTTGCTTTGGGACTCTACAGCCGAGGAGAGTGCTACACATCATCCAAGAGGGACAGAGAGACAAAGCTGCCAAGGGTGAGCTACTCACAAATAGCCTCTATAAAACCCCTGGTTCACTGCAGCCAACTGAGAGGGGAAAAACTGTCCTCCTCCCTGGGATGAACAGGGGTCTAGAGGAGGGAGAAGGGTGGTTTCTCTTCAGTGAGTTTGGCCAGCTGAGTCCACTTTGAATCTCAGATGTAGCCAATCCAGCAAGTGGAGGTTTTGAGTGACCCATTTGTGGGGGAGCTGAAGGGCAAATAATTTCGGGACAGGCACCCAGCAAATTCAGAGACAGAGAAGTATAAGGGGGAGGGGTGATAAGATGGGCAGAACAGAGGGAGAAAAAAAAAAGACCCTAGCCAGCACTGAAATGGACCCAGGGAGAGGGGAGGGGGTTCAGATCAGGCAGGCTGACACAGCCACCTGCCCTGGGAGAGAGAGGAACTACATCAATGAGGAGGCCCGGCTAACAGGAGCCTAAAAACCCTGAAGAGAAGGAAGCCAGGAGAGATAGCCAGCAACTGTTATAAGCCCAACTTGCCTAAGGGGATAGAGTGACAAAAGAGACAAATAAATTTTCAGAAGCCTACTAAACCTGTGGACCCGATGTGGCTCAGTGGATTGACCCTTGCCTCACATCCACTAGGTCCCTGGTTCAATCCCTGGTATCCCTTAAAACTAGGGTACTAGAGGGTGATCCAGCAGGTTGTCAGGCATCCAGCCAGCACCCTGTGACAGGAAACTTATAGAACAAAATTATTTTTTTAGTTTTTTTTTTAACCTGTTATTTTATATTTATTTTGTGTGTGTGTGTGTTTAATATACTTTTTTATTCTTATTTTTTAAAGATATTTATATTACATAAATAGTACATTAAAAATATAGGGGGTTCCTATATGCCCCACTCCCTACCCCTCCCACATGTTCCCACATTTAAAACATTCTTCATTAGTGTGTACATTTGTTACAATTGATGAACACATTTTGGAGCATTTCCACTAAGCATGGATTATAGTTTACATTGTAGTTTACACTCTCTCCTGCACAGTTTTGTAAGTTATGACAAGATATATAATGGCCTGTATCTGTCATTGAAATGTCATTCAGGAAAATTCCCAAGTCCTGAAAATGCCCCCAAAGTACACCAATTTTTCCTCTCCCTCCCCTCAGAGCCTCCAGTGGCCACTGCCTCCACATCAATGATAAAAGTTCTTCCATTGCTAGAATCACAATAAGACTATAGTAGAATTACAGTAAGTTTAATCTAGTCCATCATTCATTCCCCAATCCTGAGGATTCTGGGATGGTGATGCCCACTCTGCCCCTAATTCAGAGGGGGCTTAGATCCCATGGGGCAGATGGATGGGACTTTCTTGCTTGCAGTTGCAGACTCTCTCTGTCCCTTGAGATGGTTGTTGTCCATCATCTTCTCCTTGTTAGTTGTCCTCGGTGAGTCCAATAAACTAGAGAGTAGGTGTTGCAACTCTGTTGAGATTCAGGGCCCAACTGGCACATGGACAGCCCAAAGATTTAAGTCTCTTGGACATATACCTATAAACCTTAGTACTAACTATAGGTTCAAATAGAAGGGCAGAAAAGCCATGTGTAGGAAAACCACAACTGAGTCTAACTCTATCACACTGGGGAGCATAAATTCCAAAGTAGGGCCCACTGGCATGGTGCCAAACTCCTGAGCTGTCTGCCATGCCTATCGTGTCTGGATGTCTCCAGAGTCCTCAGGGACCCCGCTATTTGAGGTTATATTTACTTTGGCAGTCAATGAGTTCCTGCTGCAATGTGTATAAGCGTAACCTCTGAAATGACCTCCCGACTCACTTTGAAGTCTCTTAGCCATATAAACTCATTTGTCATTACCCTTTCCCCATTTTGGTCAAGGTCTTTTTCCAGTTGCATTGCTGGTTGGTGTTGGCAGTAATCCCTTGGTGCCATGGATGCTTATTCCTGGGGGTCATGTCCCACGCTGGTGGGAATGTAATACATTCATATGCTGGGTTTTGGCTTAGAGAGAGGCCACATTTGATCAACAAGGAGGCTCTCAGGAGGTAATGCTTAGGTACCCTATAATACTATGCTAAGTTTTAATTTCAAAAGTAAATGTTCGTAAGTTCAGTCATCACAACCAAGGACTCACCAATGGTCCATCCTCCTTCACTAGTCACTGCCCCTGTACTCAGGGGATTCTTGCTGTCCCATTAGAGAATGCAGCAGAGCTCTCCAGGATAGGAATTTGATATTCCTTTGGTTATTGTGTGAATTTCCACCCACTATGACAATGCCCCATGAACACTTGAATACATTTATATGCCTTATAGGTATGCCCCAAGTGAACCTTCTCCCATGGATCCCCCATCTCTGACACCCCACACTAATGATCCTCCCCTGCCACAGTTGTAAACCTTCTGTGATCCAAAATTTCTTCAAAATGGAAGCCAACAAAATAACTGAATACCATCAATAGGAAAATGATATTTAAAAGGATAGTTTAAAAAATAACAAATAAAATTTTAAAAATTTTTAAAGTTTGAAATAATTAAAAAATTAAAAATATAAAATTAAAAAATTTTTTGACATTATGCCTGTAACCGTTGGGGAATTTGATGTAATTATGAATTCCAAAAATATAATTGAATCATGCTTGTAAACTGATCTGTTAATCTGGGCATGATTAGGTTAGGATTAGGGCATTGAGCCCCACCCCTTGGTGGGTGGGGAATTGAATATAAAAGGCAAGGCAAAGGACAGTTGAAGCAGTCTTTTGAGAAGTAGTCTTTTGAGAAGCAGTTTTGATGTTGGAACAAAGGCGCCAGGGGAAGAGAAGCAAGCCGTTTGCCTAATCGTCTACAGCTGACCTTGTGGAGGAAACAGGAGCTAAGCCCAGAGAGAAACGCAGCCCCGGGAAGAGAGGAACCCCAGAAGCCCGAACCCTGGCAAACGCCAGCAGCTGTCTTGCTCCAACACGTGGCAATGAACATTGGTGAGAGAAGAAACTTAACGCTTTATGGCCTGGTATCTGTGGACTTCTACCCCAAATAAATACCCTTTATAAAGACCAACCCAGTTTTGGTATTTTACATTAGCACCCCTTTGTCTGACTAATACAATGCCTTTCATCACTGTAAGATCTTATGTCTAGTATGTACAGTGACATTTGCTTCCATTTATTCTCCCAGTGTCTTTTTTTTTTTCATTTTGTCTTCAAAGAAGATTTAGGTTACAGAAAAGTCACATAGGGAATATAGGTGATTCCCATATACCCAACATCCTCTCCGTTTTCCCCTTTCCCCTATTAATAACATTTTACATATGGGTGGTACATTTGTTACAATTGATGTGCAAGTATTGAAACATTGCTACTAACCATGATCAATGATTTACATTGTGGTTTACATTTTGGACCACACACTTTTACAGATTTTGACGATGTTTGATGTGATCTGTATCCATCCTTGCAAGATCATGTAGAACAACTCCATCACCCCAAAAATGCCCCATGTTCCATCTATTCTATTCCTCCCTCCCTCTCCCCTCAGGCCTCAAAGTAACCACCAAGATTAACTCATTATAGGATCAGATTCATAGTTACTTGCAACAACACTGAGGGCTTGACATACTGGCCTGTCCTCCCCTATTAGGCACTACACCCACCCCTCTATCTGAGAACATAGCAGGACTCCCCAGGATGGGAGTCCAAGACCTTCCCACTCATTATGTGAGTCTCCACCCCCTGATATAACACACCATGACAAGATGAATGCTACACACTCCCTATAAGCCTGCCTCAGGTGTGCCCTGTCCCGCATGCACCCCACATCCAACACCTTAAACCAATAGCCCTCCCCTGCCATATTTGCCAAAAGAACATTCCCAACATTGTAGTTTCAACCACAAACCCACAAATCCCCCCCGAGTTCACCTACTCTTCCCCCAACCCTCCCCCGACTCCATGGACAGTCCATCCTACCCTTCCCATCCTAACCCCTCACAGACCAGCACTGCCCAGCCCAATAGCATCACTGCACCACTGTTTTGCCCATCTACTGCACAACTACACCCTTTCACTTTATCATAGATTTTACCCATGAGCATTGACTCACAACCTTCTTCTCCCTTTTTGTCTCCTGTAAATCTGTCTTCTAGACTCTAGCTCTGTAAGTCTGCTCAATTTGGTTAATTCATATCAGTGAGGTCATGTAATATTTGTCCTTCAGTGCCTGGCTTGCTTCACTCAATACAAGGTCTTCAAGATTCATCCATGTTCTCCTGTGTGTTAATACTGCATTCCTTCTTACAGCTGAGTAATATTTCATCGTATGTATGTACCACAATTTGTTTATCCATTCATCTGTTGACAGACATTTGGGTTGTTTCCAACTTTTGGCAATAGTGAATAATGCCACTATGAACATAGGTGTGCATATATCTGTTTGTGTCCCTGCTTTCAATTCTTCTGGGTATATACCCAGCAGTGGGATTGCTGGGTCATATGGCAGTTCTATAGTTAGCTTCCTGAGGAAGCTAAATTTGTTTATTCTTTTTTTTTAATTCTCTAAAACCAGGTACCTAACTTGCGGGGGGGGGGGGCTACAGTGTGATTCACTGATGAGCACTGGCACCTTGAGACAATTCTTAGTGACCAAGAGAGAAGCCTGTTTTTCCTAGATTGTCTTTTGGGCTTTTTTATTTTCTCTTTTTTTGTGTGTGTGTTTCTGTTTCTTTTTTTTCTTTTCCTTTTTTTTCCCCTTAGTTTCTTTTTTCCTTTTCTTTCTTTCATTTTCCCCTCTTCCACTGCTTTTCTTTCATTCCATATTCTCTTGTTTAGTCACTTTTTTCTCTTCTTTTCTCATTTTTCCCATATTTTACATTATTCTATCTTTTTTCTAGTTTCATTTTTCTTCTTGTTTCATTTCTTTATTCCACCTTTTTAATTCTTAAATCATTGTACTTTTTATGATTTTCCACTCTTGTTACTTCTTTTCCCCTAGCTTTTATAGTTCCTTTTCTATCTTCTTTTTTATTACTATTATTCTTTTTCACTTTTTCTATCTTTCCTTTTCTATGGTCTTAAATTTTGGGGGGGAAACATGGACAACTACAAGGATATAGAATAAGTGGAACCAATTGTCAAAGAGGAAACTAAATACAAAACAAAATAAAACCTAAGAGTAGAAAGAGAAGCTAAACATCTGAATAAGCCCATCAGTATAAACAGTGGCCTAGACACAAGCAAAAAATTGCAAGCCTTACTAAGATACAGGAAGACATGGCCCAGTATAATGAAAAAAACTGAAAAACAGGAGAAGATGCAGAATGTGGAACAACTAATTAAGAATGTCCAAATATATATTATGAATCAACTTATTGAAGTGAAGAAAGAGATAAAGGATATTAAGAAGACACTGGGGAAACATACAGAAGAAATTATAAACACACATAAAAAAGATAACAGATGGGGGCCAAGATGGCATTAGTTTAGGAGGGCATACACTACAAGCTCCCAGAGCAAGGCGGATTGTGGACGGGGTCCTACCCGGGGATCTGTGCTGTGCACGCATGGAGTGAGAAGCTTGGGACATCTATCTGCATGGATCAACGGCGTGGACGGAATGGTAGAGATTCGTGAGTTTTAAGCCTGCCCGCGGTGGTTGGCACAGACGGCTGAGCCCCACGGTTAGGGAGAAAAAATAAATAATAAAACAGCCACTTGGAGCCACGAGCGGGACAAGAAAGTTTTATTTTCTGGGGATCTGGCTGCCTGGCACCCCTTGGACCTTGTGTGAACAGAACAGCCAGAGCTAAGTGGCACCCAGTGAACGGGAGGGGGGATTATGGTTGGGGGACGGAGCTGATTTGCCTAGCTGCCCAGGGACAAGACCCAGGCCACCACGGAGCCAGGAAGAAGGGACATTCCCCAAAAGAGGGAGGGTTCTGTTGGAGGACAGGGAAGGTATTTTTTATTTTTATTTTTCGACATCGATCTGGCTGCCTGCACCGCCCCATAGCTTCGGGAAGCAGATAAGCTGACCTGAAGCAGCATCAGGCTGAGAGCAGATGCGAATCTGCAGTCAAACTGATTTACATAGCAACCCGGTGACACTGGTGCTCAGCTCCAGAAGGGGCGGAATCGGCCGTGTTTAGCACTCCTCACTGACTAACATCAGAGCTACAGCCACGCTGGGGAGTCCAGGAAGTGGGACGTGCTTGATTAATTTCCACGAGCCCAGCTAGGGTCCCTTCTGTAAGGGGGTTGGTCTAGAGGAGGAATTATTTGGGGTCCTGTATTTCGCTAAAAAATTAAAAATAAAAAAAAAATTGAGAAGGTCACTTCAATAAATGAAAAATAAATTCCTTTTAATTCAGTTTAATAGCTAAAAGCTGCTTCAGGACCTGCATATAGAACCCTGTGGGGAAATTGATTGATAAACACAAGTAGGCAGAGAGGATCCACGTGGACCCTAGGGGAATCATTGACCCCTCCTTAGCTCTTTTTGATTGCTTGCCTGTGTGGATCTTTGGTTTCTCTCTGTTTCTTTCTGGTCTCTTGCTTTTCTTTCCTCTTTCCTCCCCCCTTGCTTTTTTCTTTCATTTTTTTAAATTAGGTGCTGCTAGCTTGTCGCTTCTTTCCTGTGCTGCTTCTTCAGTAATTTCCCACTCGCTGTCTATATTGATTCTGTATTACAAACTATTGCTTATCCTTCCTTCATCTTCCTGCCTTCTGTTTTCTGTTGTGGCTCTTAGAGACAACATTTTTCCATAGGCCCACAACTTAAGGGTGTCAATTTCTATTCCATCTCTTTTGTTTTCTTCTTTTTTTTTTTTTTTTTTAGTATTAACTTTTTCCTTTCAGCCCTTTCTTTACTATTTTTCTCCCTCCTCGTAATTCTAGCCTTCTAAATCACTATATATATATATTCCTCCATTTGTTTTCCCAGTCCATTGTAGGAGCTCCACTTTTTTCCTATTACTCTACACTGCCTACACAAGTTAAATATTCATCTCATTAAGTCTCATTTTCCCCTCTTCTAACTTTTATCAATATTACTATTATCCTTCTGCCTTCCTTACATCTTTTGATTCCTCTGGCCCTAACCTTTTGCTTTCAAGGGAACATAGAAAGAAGTAAGGAAATAAAATAAGAAGAAAAACTGCCAAAGAGAAAATTTAACTCACACACAGAACCACCAGCTAAATAAAACTCTAGAGCATAGAGAAAAGCTAAACAACTGAACAAACCCATCAAGATAATATGATGACCAGAGGGCAACAAAAAAATACAAATGATTCTGAGAAACAGGAAAACATGGACCATTCCAATGAGCAAAATAAAAATCAGGAAGTGATGCAGAACATCGAACAACTAATCAAAGCTATCCAAACAAATATCATGGACCAACTTAAAGAAGTGAAGGAAGAGATTAAGGATATAAAAAAAGACACTGGGAGAACATACTGAACAAATAGCAAACATGCCTAAAAAGGTAATGGATATGATGGTGAACAATGGCACAAGCCAAGAAATGAAAAAGACGCTGGAGTCACATAACAGCAGATTTGAACAGGCAGAGGAAAGAATTAGTCATATGGAAGACAATACAGCTGAAATCAAAGAGATAGTAGAACAGATAGACAAAAAGATAGAAAAAATCCAGCAAGGACTCAGGGAATTAACCGATAATACAAAACGCACAAACATACGCATTATGGGCATCCCAGAAGGAGAAGAGAAGGGAAAGGGAACAGAAGGAGTGTTGAAGGAAATAATGGCTGAAAACTTCCCAACTCTATTGAGAGAGATGGATGTGCAGATCCAGGAAGCACAGCACACCCAAAATAGTATAAATCCCAACAGGCCAACTCCAAGACATATACTTATCAACATGTCCAATGCTCAAGACAAAGAGAAAATACTCAAGGTAGCAAGAGAAAAGAGAACCATCACATACAAGGGAAGCACAGTAAGATTAAGTGCTGATTTCTCGGCTGAAACCATGGAGGCAAGAAGACAGTGGTATGACATAGTCAAAATACTAAAAGAAAAAACTTCCAACCGCGAATTCTCTATCCAGCAAAATTGGCATTCAAAGATGATGGAGAGTTAAAAATATTCACAGATAAATAGAAATTGAGAGAGTATACCAATAAGAAACCTGCACTTCAAAAAATACTAAAGAAAGTTCTACAAGTTGAAAGGAAAAAACAAGGGAGAGAGAGTTGGAGGAGAGTTTAAAAACAACTGAAAAGACAAAAACAGAAACAAAACAACATATGACATACATTAAGCCAAAGAAAAAATGACTGAAGTAAGAAATTTGTTATGAGTAATAACACTGAATGTTAATGGATTAAATTCACCAATCAAGAGACACAGATTGGCAGAATGGATAAGAAAATATGATCCATCTATATGCTGTCTACAAGAAACCCACCTTCAACCCAGGGATTCAAGGAGGCTGAAAGTGAATGCCTCGAAAACCATTTTACAAGCTAACAATAGCCAAAAAAGGGCAGGAGTAGCTATTCTAATATCAGACAAAATAGACTTTAAATGCAAAACTATTGTAACAGACAAAGATGGACACTACATATTAGTAAAAGGAGTAATCTCTCAAGAAGAGAGAACAATCATCAACATTTACGCACCTAATCGGGGTGCCTCAAAATATGTGTGGCAAACTCTGGAAAAACTAAGAGGAGAATAAATGCCTCTACAATTATAGCAGGGGACTTCAGCACACCACTATCATCATTAGACAGAACATCTAGACAGAGAATCAATAAAGAAACTAAGGCACTCAACAATACATTGGAAGACCTGGACTTAATAGACATATACAGAACACTACACTCAAATACAGCGGGATTTGCATTCTTCTCGAGTGCACATGGAACATACTCCAAAATAGACCACATGCTAGGCCACAGAACAACACTCAATGAATTCAGAAAAATTGAGATTATACAAAGTAATTTCTCTGACCACAATGGAATGAAGTTGGAAATCAATAAGGGCCAGAGAAACAGGTTATGCACAAGGATATGGAAGCTAAACAACACACTCTTAGACAAACAGTGGGTCAAAGAGGAAATCTCAAAAGAAATCAGTAACTACCTTGAAACTAATGAAAACGACAACACAACATATCAAAACCTATGGGATGCAGCGAAAGCAGTCCTGAGAGGGAAGTTCATAGCCATAAATTCATATATTAAAAAAGAAGAAAGAGCTAAAATTGAAGACCTAACCACACACTTGGAAGAATTGGAAAAAGAAAAACAAACTAAACCAAAAGGAGTAGAAAGAAGGAAATAACAAAGATTAGAGCAGAACTAAATGAAATAGAGAATAAGAAAGCACTGGAAACAATAAACAAAACCAAAAGTTGGTTCTTTGAGAATATCAATAAAATTGACAAACCCTTAGCTAGACTAACAAAGAAAAAGTGAGAACAGATGCAAATACATAAAATAAGGAATGAGCAAGGGGATATCACTACTGACCCCACAGAAATAAAGAGTATCATAAGAGGATACTTTGAAAAATTATATGCCAACAAGAATGATAATTTAGAGGAAATGGACAAGTTTCTAGAAACCCACAAACAGCCTACATTGATGAAGAAATTGATGAACTCAACAGTCCAATTACAAATAAAGAGATAGACTCAGTCATCAAAAACCTCCCAACTAAGAAGAGTCCAGGACCAGATGGCTTCACAGCTGAATTCTACCAAACATTCCGGAAAGAGCTAACACAAATTCTACTTAAGTTCTTCCAAAAAATAGAAGTAGAAGGAATATTGCATAACACATTCTATGATGCCGACATTACCCTAATACCAAAACCAAACAAAGATACCACAAGAAAGGAAAATTACAGACCAATTTCTCTAATGAACCTAGATGCTAAAATCCTCAACAAAATACTTGATAATCACATTCAACAACATATCAAAAGGATTATATACCATGACCAAGTGGGTTTCATCCCGGGTATGCAAGGATGGTTCAATATAAGAAAATCAATCAATGTAATACACCACATAAACAGATTGAAAGAAAAAAATCACATGATCATCTCTATAGATGCAGAAAAAGCACTCGACAAAAAACAGCACTCTTTCCTCATAAAAACACTACAAAAGATAGGAATAGACAGAAACTTTCTGAATATGATAAAGGGTATATATGAAAAACCCAAGCTAACATCATTTTCAACGGTGATATCCTAAAAGCCTTCCCTCTGAGATTGGGAAGTAGACAAGGATGCCCACTATCACCACTCCTATTTAACATTGTCTTAGAAGTACTTGCGCGAGCACTGAGACAAGAAAAGGACATAAAAGGCATCCAGATTGGAAAAGAAGAAGTAAAAATTTCATTATTTGCAGATGACATGATCCTATACATATAAAGCCCTGAGAAACCTACAACAAGGCTTCTAGAACTTATAAAGGGTTCAGTAATGTTGCAGGCTATAAGATCAACGCTCAAAAATCAGTAGCATTTCTGTACACCAATAACGAGCAAACTGAGGAGGAAATCAAGAAAAAAATATCATTTACAATAGTAACTAAAAGAATCAAATACCTAGGAATAAATTTAACTAAAGATGTAAAAGACTTATGTACAGAAAACTACATAACACTGTTAAAGGAAATCAAAGAAGACTTAAATAAATGGAAAAATATTTCCTTTTCATGGATAGGAAGACTAAACATCATCAAGATGTCTATCCTACCCAAACTAATCTACAGATTTAATGCAATCCCAATAAAAGTCAACACTGTATTTTTTAAGGAACTGGAAAAACTAACCACAAAATATATTTGGAGAGGCAAGAGGCCCCGAATTGCCAAAGACATATTGAAAAAGAAAAATGAAGTTGGAGGTATCACACTACCTGACTTTAAAACATAGAACAAAGCTACAGTGATCAAAACTGCGTGGTATTGGCACAAGGATAGACCTACTGACCAATGGAATGGAATTGAGAGTTCTGATACAGATCCTCGCATATACAGTTATTTGATATTTGGCAAGGCCACGAAGCTCACTCAGTTGGGAGAGAATGGCCTCTTTAACAAGTGGTGCTTGGAGAACTGGATATCCATATCCAAAAGAATGAGAGAAGAATACCATATCACACCTTATACAAAAATCAATTCGAGATGTATCAAAGATCTAAATATAAGAGCCAAAACCTCAAGACCTTGGAAGATAATGTAGGGAAGCATCTACAGGACCTTGTAATAGGAAATGGTTTCATGAACTTCACAGCCAAAGCACGAGCAGCAAGAGAAAAAATAGATAAATGGGATCTCATTAAATTAAAAACTTCTGAACCTCAAAGGATGTTATTAAGAAAATAAAAAGGCAGCCTACCCAATGGGAGAAAATATTTGGCAACCATATATCTGATAGGAGCCTAATATCCTGCATATATAAAGAAATCCTACACCTTGAAAATAAAAGAACAACCCATTTAAAAAATGGGCAAGTGACCTGAAAAGACACTTCTCCAAGGAAAAAAAACAAATGGCTAAAAAGCACATGAAAAAATGCTCAACATCGTTTGCTATCAGGGAAATGCAAATCAAAACTACAATGAGATACCATCTTACACCCATCAGAATGGCAGCTATTAAAAAAAAACAGGAGACACTAAATGTTGGAGAGGATGTGGAGGAACAAGAACCCTCATCCACTGCTGGTGGGACTGTGGTATGGTCCAGCCACTGTGGAGGACAGTTTGGTGGTTCCTCAGAAAACTAACAATAGATCTTCCGTATGATCCAGCAATTCCACTGCTGGGTATATACCCAGAAGAACTGAAAGCAAAGACACAAACAGATATATGCACACCAATGTTCATAGCGGCATTCTTCACCATTGCCAAAAGATGCAATCAGCCCCGGTGCCCATCAACAGACGAATGGATAAGCAAAATGTGGTACGTACATACAATGGAATATTACTCAGCTGTAAGAAGGAATAAAGTGCTAACACATGGAATAACGTGGATGAATCTTGAAAATCTTATGTTGAGTGAAGCAAGCCAGGCACTGAATGATGAACAGTATATGACCTCACTGATCTGAACTGAGGAAAGTGAGCAGTCTCTGAGAACCATTGTCTGAAAAACAGGTTAACAAGGGAGAGTAAGAGAAGAGCAGGCTTTGAGCCATCACCCATATGAACATAACCTATGGTAAAGGGATAGAGTGTGGTTGCATGTTGAGGGATGGGACAGATGGGTGGTGATGTTCCTGGGTTTGGTGGTGCAGTGCTGGTGGGTGGGTGGATTAGGAAGGGCAGGTTCAAATTCCCAGGGCATGTAACTGTGAATCTTGACATTCCATGGGTCGGGATAGGGTGGTGTCATGTGCCTTGGGGGGCTGACGGGGAAGGGAACAGTCAAGATCTAATGGGGTTATGGTGGTCATGGGAAAGGTTTTTCATTACCTTACAGTAATGGACACAGGACATGGTAAATATCATCAAAATTATTAAACTGTATCATCTAAATTGTAAACTATACTGTAAATCATTGACAATGTTTAGTTGCTATATTTTGCTATCTGTATAACAGTTATAACAATGCTAACATCCAAAAAGGAAAAGGGGGGATTTTAATATAGGGTGGGGAAGGGGGGTTGGTTTGGTATCTGGGAGTCTCCAGTACTCCGTGTGTGACTTTGCTGTGACCTAAAACTTCTTTGAAAATTAAATGAAAATTTGGGAGACAATGGGGATTGAGAGGGGGAAAGTGTCATGGCACACTGGACATCTGATAACACAATGATAAAAGAAAAAAAAAAAGAATAAATATATATATATTTTTTTAAGGCATTTCTTTTGCTTTCTCTCCATTTTTTTGAATGTCCCAATCCACTAATTGTATTTTGTTTTGTTTTATTTTTTGTTTATTTGGTTTTTTTGTTTTGTTTGTTTGTTTTTTTCCCTGAGTTTCCTTATGTTTGTCTCTTGCATGTAAGCTTATCATTGTTGTTTCTTTTTCCTATTAAGTGTATTTGATTATTTTATGGACTACATGTTCATGGAGGATTTGGATCACAGAAGGGTTACAGTGGGTACTGCAGGGGATTATTGGTGGGAGGTGTCTGGGAGAGGGGATTCATGGGAGTTAGTTTATCCAAATATACATGAAAGATATACAAAATTGTTCAAAAGATCAAAAGATGGGGCATGGTTATGATGGGTGGCCAATCACAATAAATGAGGGAATCTGAATTCCTAGCCTGGAGAGCTCTGCCACAGTCTCCAAGGGAGCTGTGGGTTCAATAGTCCTCTGAGTGCAGGGACAGTGTCTGTCAAAAGAGGATGACCCACTGATGAGTTCTTTTTATTGATGACTACCCTTGTGAGTCTTTGCTCTTGTAACTGAGACTTAGCTTGCTGTTGTGGGGTGCCTAAGGGTTGCCACCTGAGAGCCTCCTTGTTGCTCAAATGTGGCCTCTCTCTAAGCCAAACTCAGCATATGAATGCATTACCTTCCCCCCAACATGGGACATGACTCCCGGGGATGAGCCTCCCTGGCAACAAGGGATTAATACCAAGTGCCAACTGGCAACACAACTGGAAAAAGACCTTGAATAAAAGGGGGAAAATGTAAAGACAAATGAGTTCAAGTGGCTAAGAGACTTCAAAGAGAGTCGGGAGGTCATCCCAGAGGTAACTCTTATGCACACCTCAGTAGGAGCTCATAGAACATCAAAGTGCCTATCACCCCACACAGAGGGGCTCCTGAGAGCTCTGGAGACATCCAGGTCCTATATAAGGGGGGAATATCCCCAGAGACTGACACTTTATCAGTGGGCTCTATTTTGGAATCTGTGCTCCTGAGAGTGACAGAATTGGACTCAAATAAGTCCTCCCTGCACATGGTTCATCAGTCCCTTCTATTCAAACCTATATGTGATGCTGGAGTTTTTAGGTATACTTGCAGAGACTGGAACCTCTGGCCTACCTATGTGCCAGGTGTGCGTGGAATCTCGGTGGAGCTGCAACTCCTACCCTATAGCTCAATGGACTCATCCAAGTCACCTGGTGAGGAGAAAACGATGGGCAACAGCCAGCCCAGGGAATGGAGATGGCCTTCACCTGCAGACAGGATCATCCCACCCACCATATCCATGGGATACAAGCCCTCTCTCACTTGGAGGTGGAGTGGACATCACCATCCCAGTCCCCTCAGGATTGGGGGAAGAACTATGGACTAGAGTGGACTTGATGGTATTCTGTTGTGCACATATGGTGATTCTAGCGATGGAAGAAATTATAACAATGAGGTGGGAAAAAAAAAAAAGATAACAGATCTGATAGTGATGAATAGCACAATGCAAGAAATCAAAAATACACTAGAAAGACATAACAGCAGATTTGAACCAGCAGGGGAAAGAATTAATAACATCAAAGACAGCACATCTGAAATCACATAGATAGTAGACCAGATAGGTAAAATGATAGAAAACATTCAGTTTTGAGATGTGGCTCAAGTGGTTGGTCTCCCATTTACCATATGGGAGGCCCAGGGTTCAATTCCCGGGGCTTCCTGGTAAAGGCAAGCTGGCCCGCATGGCACGGTGAGCTGATGAGCTGGCGCAGCAAGATGAGGCAACAAAGGGAGATAAGCAGACACAGAAAAACTCACAGCAGATGGACACAGTGAGCACAAGCAGCAAGGGGGAAGGGGGGTAAATAAAATAAGCTAAAAAAAAAATTAAAAAAAAATAAAAACATTCAGCAGGGAATCAGGGAATTGAATGACAACACAAAATGCACAAACATACACATTATAGGCATCCCAGAGGAAGACAATAAAAGAAAGGGGGATGAAGGAGTATTGGAGGAAATGACTGAAAATTCCCCAACTCTTTTGAGGGACATGGGTGTGCATGTCCAGGAAGTAGAGTACAGTCCAAACTATAAATCCTAA
This sequence comes from Tolypeutes matacus, assembly GCA_026826555.1. Lineage (NCBI taxonomy): Eukaryota > Metazoa > Chordata > Mammalia > Cingulata > Chlamyphoridae > Tolypeutes > Tolypeutes matacus. Next base: position 7,690,074 of record JAKSZT010054466.1, on the reverse strand, counting down.
CAGGTATACCCATAAGACATATATTTATCATATTGTCAAATTCTCAAGATAAAGAGAGAAAAATACTGAAAGCATCCATCACATGTAAGAGAAGCTCAATAAGATTAAGTGCTGATTTCTCATCTGAGACCCTGGAGGCAAGAAGGCGGTGGTATAACATAGTTAAAGTGATAAAAGAAAAAAAACTGCCAGCCAAGAATTCTGTATCCAGCAAAGCTGGCGTTCAAAAATGAGGGAGAGTTCAAACTGTTCACAGATAAACAGAAATTAAGAGAGTTTGTCAGCAAGAAACTTGTCCTTGAAGAAATACTGAAGATGGGAGCAAATGTTGCTCAAGCATTTGGGTGCCTGACTCCCACATGGGTGGTACCGAGTTCAGTTCCCAGTACCTCCTAAAGAAGATGTGCAAATACAATGAGCTGATGCAAAAAGCAGATGCAATGAGCAGGAAATGGATGTGGTTCAAGCAGTTGGGCACCCACCTCCCACATGGGAGGTCCCGGGTTTGGTTCTCAGTGCCTCCTAAAGAATATGAGCAGCACAATGAGCAGACACAATGAGCAGACAAACAAGCAGATAAAATGAACAAACAGAGTAGTGGAAACGAGTGGAAATGAGCAGACAGACAAGGGAGCATCTCGTGGGGGCAGACGTATATATAATAAATAAATATTTTTTTAAAAAAGAAATACTAAAGGGAATTCTAAAGGTTGAAAGGAAAAAACAAAAGAGAGAGGGTTGGAGGAGAGTATAGAAAGGAAAATTACTAGTAAAAATAACTAAAAAGATTTTTAAAAGAAATAAAAACATATACAAACCTAAAGAAAAAATGGCTAATGTAAGTACTGCTTTAACAGTAATAAAATTGAATATTAATGGATTAAACTCTCCAATCAAAAGACACATATTGGCAGAATGGATAAAGAAATATGATCCATCTATATGCTGTCTACAAGAAAGTCACCTTAAACCCAGGGATGCAAGGAGGTTGCAAGTGAATGGTTAGAAAATGATTTTACATTCAAACAATAAACACAAAAGGGAGTAGCTATACTAATATTGGACAAAATAGGCTTTAAATGCAAAATTATTGTAAGAGACAAAGAAAGACATTATATATTAATAAAAGGGGTAATCTATCAAGAAGAAAGAACAATCATAAACATTTATGCACTTAACCAAGGTGCCCCAAAACACATGAGACAAACATTGGGAAAACTAAGGGAAGAAACAGATGCTGCTACAATTTTAGGGGGGGACTTTAGTACACCATTATCACCATTAGACAAAACATCTCAACAAAGGATCAGTAAAGAAACAGACACCTTGAATAATACATTAGTGGGTCTACACCTAATAGACATATACAGAACATTACACCCAAATACAGCAAGATATACATTCTTTTCAAGTGTTCATGGATCATTCTCCAGGATAGATCACATGCTAGGCCACAAAACAAGTATCAATGAATTCAGAAACACTGAAATTATATAAAGTAACTTCTCAGACCACAAAGGAATGAAGCTAGAAATTAATAAGGGGCAGAAAAAAAGAATAGGCACAAAGATATGGAAGTTAAGCAAAACAGTCTTAGATAATCAGTGGGCCAAGAATGAAATTGCAAAAGAAATCCATAACTACCTTGAAATGAATGAAAACAAGAGTATAAAATATCAAAACCTATGGGGGGGGCAGTGGATGTGGCTCAAGCAGTTGAGCACATGCTTCCCACATGGAAGGGCTAAGTTTGGATCCCAGTGCCTCCTAAAAAAAACAAAAACAAACAACAAGCAAACAAAAATGAAAAACCAACTCAGGGGAGCCAATGTGGCTCAGTGGTTGAGCACCAGCTTCCCACATGCAAGGTCCTGGGTTCAATCCCCGGCCCCAGTACCTTAAAAAAATAAATAAATAAAAATAAATAAATAAAAACCTGTGGAATACAGCAAAAGCAGTGCTGAGAGGGAAATGTAGAGCCATAAATGCTTACATTAAAAAAGAAGAGCTAAAATCCAAGACCTAACTGCACACCTGGAGGAACTAGAAAGAAGAGCAAACTGATCCCAAAGCAAGTAGAAAGAAGGAAATAAAAAAGATTAGAGCAGAAATGAAATTGAGAATTTAAAAAATCACTACAAAAAAATTAACAAAACTGAAAATGGATCTTTGAGAAGATTAATAAAATTGATAAAACTTTAGCAAGCAAAAAAGAGAGAAGACACGAATAGATAGAATAAAAAATGAGAGATGGGATATCACCAATGAGCCCACAGAAATAAAAAGTATCATAAGAGGATACTTTTAAAACTTATATGCCAACAAGATGGATAAATTAGATGAAATGGACAAATTTCTAAAGTTTCTTTGACAATAAAGAAAAAAATAAGACACTGGGGGAACATACAGAAGAAATTGTCACTGTACATAAAAGATAATATATCTTATAGTGATGAAAGACACAAGAGAAAACAATTTTTTTAATTTTCAATTTTTTAATTTTAACTTTTACTTTTGTATTTTATTTATTATTTTATTTTTATTATTTTTATTCATTCATTTTTTGGCTTTTTTGGGGGGAGATGTGTAAGGAAATTACAAATGGGGGAGATTTTGGATTGCAGAAAGGTTGCAGCTGTGGCAGGGAAGGATCACTGGTGCAGGGTGTTGGTGATGGGGTATGTGTGGGAAGGGGTGCACCTGGGGCATGCCTTTATGGAATATGAATATGTTCAAGTGGTCATGGAGTGTTGTCTCAGGGGGAGGAGACCCACAAAACAACCGAAAGAAAATTGAATTCCCATCCTGGGAAGTCCTGCTACATTCTCTAAAAGAATGGCAAGAATCCCCTGAATACATGGGCACTGACTAGTGAAGGAGGACAGACCAAGATGCCAGGCCCTTGATATTGTACTTATGAACCTCATTCTTGTGAAATTGAAATTTAGTTAAGTATTATATATTGCCTTAAGAGTTACCTTCTGAAACCTCCTCTAAGCCAAACTCAGCATATAAACTCACTATCCTCCTCCCAGCATGGGACATAACTCCCTGGCACTGAGGGATTTATTACCAAGCACCAAATAGCAATGCATTTGGAAAAAGACCTTGACTGAAAGGGGGAAAGAGTAAAGACAAATGAGTTTATATGGCTAAGAGATTTCAAAGTGTGTCAGGAGGTTATTCCAGAGGTTATGCTTATACATGTTTCAGGAGGATCTCTTTGAATGCCACAGTAAACTGCCTCAAATAGGGGTGCTCCTGAGGACTCTAGAGATATCTAGACACTATAGGCAGGCCAGACAATCTCAGGATCTCTGTACCATGTCAGTAGGCCTTATCTTGGAATATATGCTTCCCAATGTAACAGAGTTAGACTCATTTATAATTTCCTTACACATGGCTCTTCTGCCCCATTTATTTGAACCTATAATTAGCACTATACCCATTAAATATATGTACCAGAGACTGAAATCTTCGATCTGTTCATATTTTGGTTGAGCCCTGAATCTCAGCAGAGTTGAAGTCAACACCCACTCTCCAGTTCATCAGAGTTGCCCAGGACAACTAACAAAATGATGATGATGAACAACACCCATCCCCCAAAAAACAGGGAGTATCACAACTGCAAGCAAGACAGTTCCATCCATCTACCCCATGGGATCTAAGCCCTCTCTCAATCAGAAATAGAGGTTCTAAGGGGAAGGAGAAGGAAGAATATGAATAACACTGGGCATTTTGAGGACATTGGAATTGTACTGAATGACATTGCAATGATGGATACAAGCCATTATTCATTTTGTCAAAGCTTATGAAAATCTGCAGTGCAAGGTGTAAACTGTAATGTAAGCTATTGACCATGGTTAGTAGCAATGCTTCAATATGTGTTCATCAATTGTAACAAATGTACCACACTAATCAAAGATGTAATTAATGGGGGAAATTGTGGGAGGCAAGGGAGTAGAATATATGGGAATTCCCCTATATTTTTTATTTATCATTTATGTAATCTAAAGCTTCTTTTAAAATAAAATTTTTATTAATAAAAAAGAAAAAATACAATGGAGTCATACAAGAGCAGATCTGAAGAAAGTGAAGAAATGATAAGCAACCTAGAAGAGAGGGCTCACAAAATTGAACAGACCAAAGAAAGGAAAGAGAAAAGAATGGGAAAAAATTGGACATGGTCTCAGGGAAATGAATGACAGCACAAGGTGCAGAAACATATGCATGATGGGTGTCCCAGAAGGAGAAGAGAAGGGAACAGGGCTAGAAAGTATATTTGAGGAAATAATGATTGAAAATGTCCCAACTCTTTTGAAAGACATAGATAAGCATGTCCAAGAAGAGTAACATACTCCAATCTGAATAAATCCAAATAGACGTACTCCAAGACACATACAAATCTGAATAGCAAATGCCAAGACACAGAGAGAATTTTGAAAGCAGCAAGAGAAAAGTGAGTTATCACAAAAAAGGGATGTCCAATAAGAATAAGTGCTGATTTCTCATCAGAAAGCATGGAGGCAAGAAGGCAATGGTGTGATGAATTTAAGATACTAAAAAAGAAAAAGTTGCCAGCCAAGAATTCTAAATCCAGCAAAATGAGGGTGAGTTTAGAATGTTCACAGATTAACAGCAACTGAGAGAGTTTGCTACCAAAAGATCATCACTACAAGAAATACTAAAGGTAATACTAGCCTGAAAGGAAAAGACAGGAGAGAGATGGTTGGAAGAGAGTCAAGAAATGAACAAAATCAGTAAAAGTAACTAAAATTGAAAAAAGAGTGGTAAAAATAAGATATGACATTTAAAAAGCCAAAGGACAAAATGGAAGAAGTACTGACTTTACAGTAATAAATTGAATGTTAATGTATTGAACACCTCAATTGAGAGACCCAGAATGACAGAATGGATTTAAAAAATTAGGGCCATCTATATGCCGTCCACAAGAGCCACACCTTAGATACAAGGATACAAGTTGATTGAAAGTGAAAGGCTGTCAAATAGCGGGGCTCCTGAGGGCTCTGGAGACATCCAGACACTATAGGCAGAGTAGACAGCTCAGGAGTTTTGCACCCTGCCAGTGGGTCCTACTTTGGAATTTATGCTTCCCAGTGTGACAGAGTTGGACTCAGTTGTGGTTTCCCTACACAAGGCTCTTTTGCCCCTTCTATTTGCACCTACAGTTAATACTAGAGTTGATAAGTGTACATCCAAGAGACTTAAATCTTTTGGCTGTCCATGTATCAGCTGGGCACTGAATCTCAACAGAGTTGCAACACCTACTCTCTAGTTCATTGGACTCACCCAGGACAACTAATAAGGAGATGATGGACAACGACCATCTCAAGGGACAGAGAGAGTCTGCAACTGCAAGCAAGAAAGTCCCAACTGTCTGTCCCATGGGATCTAAGCCCCCTCTCAATTAGAGGCAGAGTGGGCATCACCATCCCAGAATCCTCAGGATTGGGGAATGAATGATGGACTAGATTAAACTTACTGTAATTCTACTATAGACTTATTGTGATTCTAGCAATGGAAGAGCTTTTATCATTGATGTGGAGGCAGTGGCCACTGGAGGTTCTGAGGGGAGGGAGAGGAAAAATTGGTGTACTTTGGGGGCATTTTCAGGACTTGGGAATTTTCCTGAATGACATTTCAATGACAGATACAGGCCATTATATATCTTGTCATAATTTACAAAACTGTGCAGGAAAGAGTGTAAACTACAATGTAAATTATAATCCATGCTTAGTGGAAATGCTCCAAAATGTGTTCATCAATTGTAACAAATGTACACACTAATGAAGGATGTTTTAAATGTGGGAACATGTGGGAGGGGTAGGGAGTGGGGCATATGGGAATCCCCTATATTTTTAATATAATATTTATGTAATCTAAGTATCTTTTTTAATCTATTAATTATAAAAAAGAAAGCCAATATAATTATATAGCAGTGAAGAAAGCATGTATTTTACTAAGTTTTAGAAACTAACCAAGATAGTGTTTTCACAGTACACTAGGTGAGTCCTGTATTTTAACACTGATTGTAATTCAATGAATATACATAGCATTGAATAAAGCATGTATCTTACTTAGTTTTCAATACTAATATATATAATGTTTTTACAGTTCACTAATTGAGTCCTATGTGTTAACATTGATTTTAAATCAATAAAAGTATATAGTTATAAATCAAAAGAGAAAATGAAAGGCTGGAAAAAGATATTCCATGCATGCAATAACCAAAAAAAAAAAAAAAAACAACAACAACAAAAAAAACACAGAAGTAGCTATAATCATATCAGACAAAACAGACTATAAATGCAAAGCTGTTATAAGAGACAAAGAAGGACATTATATATTCATAAAAGGAGCAATCCACCAGGGAGAAATAACAATCATAAATATCTATGCATCTAACCAGTGTGCCCCAAAATACATGAGGCAAATACTGGCTAAACTGAAGGCAGAAATAGATGTCTCTACAATAATAGTTGGGAACTTTAATACACAAGTCACATCAATATATAGAACATCTAAACAGAGATCAATAAGAAAATAGAGAACTTGAACAATTTGATCAACAAACTAGACCTAACAGACATTTACAGAAAAATGCAACCCAAAACAGCAATATACACATTTTTTTTCAAGTGCTCATGGATTATTCTCCTAGATAGACCACATGTTGGATCACAAAACAGGTCTCAATAAATTTTAAAAGATAGAAATTAGATCACTAGAGGAATAGCTGAGTTGGCAGCTGGAATTAGATGAAATAAAAGTGACTGAAAAAGAACTTTTTAGGAGTAATGTTTCCATAACTCATTGATCTGCATTTTTTGTTCTTTTATTTATGTGAATTTGAAATAAAGTCATTAATAAAATAAATAAATAGTTGACTGAAATTATTCTAAGCACTTTCTATGAAAGAAAAAAAAAAAGAGAAGATGCAAATAAATAAAATAAGAAATGTAAACAAATACATTACTACTGAGCCCAAAGAAATAAAAAAAAGATCATAAGTAAATACTATGAACTGTACATCAACAAACTAGACAACATAGATGAAATGGACAAATTCCTAGAAACCTACAATGACCCTAGAAGAAATAGAAGATGTCAACAAGCCAATTACAAGTAAGGAGATTACTCCCCAAAAAGAAAAGCCCAGGACCAGATGGCTTCACAGGTGAATTCTACCAGTCATTCAATGATGATTTAAGAACAATCCTGTACAAACGCTTCAAAAAAATTGAACAGGAGGGAACACTACCAAACTTATTCTATGAAGCCAACATTACTCTAATATGAATACAAAAGCTAGATAATGAGACTTAGCCTGCAGTTGTGGGGTGCCTAAGGGTTGCCACCTGAGAGCCTCCTTGTTGCTCAAATGCGGCCTCTCTCTAAGCCAAACTCAGCATATGATTGCATTACCTTCCCCCCAACGTGGGACATGACTCCCGGGGATGAGCCTCCCTGGCAACGAGGGATTAATACCAAGTGCCAACTGGCAGCTTTGTACAGTGGCAGTATCGTAGCCAGTGAGGTTTATCCAAGGCACGATTATTGCTAATTGAAAACTTTTCCCAAGTGCCAACTGGCAACACAACTGGAAAAAGACCTTGAATAAAAGGGGGAAATGGTAAAGACAAATGAGTTCAAGTGGCTAAGAGACTTCAAAGAGAGTCGGGAGGTCATCCCAGAGGTAACTCTTATGCACACCTCAGTAGGAGCTCATAGAACATCTAAGTGCCTATCACCCCACTCAGTGGGGTTCCTGAGAGCTCCAGAGACACCCTGGTCTTATATAAGGGGGGATAGCCCCAGAGACTGATGCCTTATCAGTGGGTTCTATTTTGGAATCTGTGCTCCTGAGAGTGACAGAATTAGACTCAAATAAGTCCTCCCTGCACATGGTTCACCAGTCCCTTCTATTCAAACCTACATGTGATGCTGGAGTTTCTTAGGTATACTTCCAGAGACTGGAGCCTCCCGCCTACCTATGTGCCAGGTGTGCATGAAATCTAGGTGGAGCGGCAACTCCTACCCTACAGCTCAATGGACTCATCCAAGTCACCTGGTGAGGAGACAACGATGGGAAATGGCCATCCCAGGAAATGGAGAGGGCCTGCATCTGCAGGCAGGATCATCCCACCCACCATATCCATGGGATATAAGCCCTCTCTCACTTGGAGTTGGAGTGGACATCACCATCCCAGTCGCCTCTGGATTGGGGGAAGAACTATGGACTAGAGTGGACTTGATGGTATTCTCTTGCTCACATATGGTGATTCTTGCAATGCAAGAAATTATAACAATGAGGTGGAGCCAGTGGCCACTTGACAGTTTTTGGGTAGGGAGGGGATGAGCAGTTGAAATACAGGGGCTTCTTTGGGAGTTGGAGGCTGTCCTGAGTACTGTTGTGGCAATGGATGTAGGCCATTTTAAATCAGCACACACCACTCAGAACTGAGTGGGAGAGAGTGTGGTCTACAGTGTGAACTGTGGTCTATGGTTGGTGGCAAGGCTCCAGGATGTGTAAGTTCATTGAGGTTGGTGGGCCACACTGTGGGAGATGTTTGTGTGGGATGTGGTGGGAGGTGTGGGAGGTGGGCAACATGGGAATCCCAGTGGGTTCCGTGTAATATTTTAGGTAATCTAAGCACCTCTTAAAATATATGTATATATATATATATAAATAACATTTTTGTAAGCAAATACACATATATGCATATATATTTATATATCATTTTGCAAATGTTTGTATGTATTGTGAGAATTTTGATTTTTACCCA